>JXSR01S075437.1:32703-45288 GCA_000969725.1 Ophiothrix spiculata | reverse complement strand
TTTTAATGCAACAACATTATAACATTTGGTAATTTTCCACAATTTTGTGTACAAATGTTCGCGTCCACAACACCTCCCCCTTAGACTCTGTTCACGTTTTGAACCATAAATAATATCATAATACTTGTTCTATTGATTTGAAAATTGTGCATTTGAAAGCAGGTTAAATTACCCATCTGATGGTACCAAATGCTTTGCACTAGGTTTTACTCGTCTTTAATAAAATTTCTTTAAACTACACAGAAAACATTTTGTGTTACATTTTATGTCTTTTGATATCACGCATCCTTTTATAAAAGCTTTTCAACATTCTGAAAGCATGCTTTTGTGATATTGATAGATTGGTATGTATGTTTTATTATTTTCATCTTTAGTTCAGTTTTAAAGATTGGCTTAAGTTGCAAAATTATCTTAAGACTATGCTCGGAAATTGTAATTTTACACTGGTTTGTAAATTCATCACATTAAAACTTAACTGGCTCATTCCAGTGGAAACTGAACCTTTTTTGATTTCAAGCAAAAAATCAGTCACACATTTGTTACTTGGTACGTGAGAAGTATTTTCCAATCAGAAATTGTAAAGTTTGTATATCCGTGCATGAATGAGCACATGTTTTGTTTCAAAAATGTCACAAACGTTACCAAACGTTACAACACAAAACAATGCATTAAAACAAATCCTGGCTATATAATGTTCTGTAACTTTTATGAAATATTTGTAAATATGTTTCCCATAATCGGTGTAAGGCGCAATAAAAAAATCGTTGACACTTCAGAGAAATTGTACTTTGAAGTGATTAGGAGCAAAAAACCATTTCCGTGCGCGGTCACAAACGTTACCGAACGTTACATGAACTTTACTCAGGATTTTGGCAATTGATTTAATTATCAAACATATACATGTCTTGACCCCATCAGTGAGCACCATTATCAACAACTCGTTGATATAATGTTTTTGCTAGGTTCTGTGGCCATTTAAAAGTGAAATTTTCCAATTTTTCGGTCACAAACGTTACTTTGGAATGAGCCAACTACAAGCGATAGACTGGTGGCGAAATTGAAAAATAGCTCTAGAAAATGAGTTACCCAGTAGTGATAGGTCGCAGATAGTGACTATGCTAGAAATGTTGCTTGTGATGTAACTTTTAATTTGAGACAGGTTGTCACTTTTTAAAAGTTCCCGAACATGCTAATTTTCAAGGTCAAAGGTCAAAAAAGGTCAATTTTTTGAAAATATAGTATTTTTTGTGTATTTTCAAGATAACTCCTCTGAAAAATCATATCAGCTATAACTACTGTTTTATACATGTTTAAAGTTCAAAATTTATAAAGAAAAACAAAACAATTTGACACTTTGTATTGCATTTTTTGTCAATTTTCTGTAAGTAACTTAAATTTGGTCTTTAATGCACTGAAAAATACTTGTTCAACTGCCAACAAAATAGAAAATAATTAATTGCAGTAAACTATTATAATTGTCATCCAATTGATACTTTTGGGCTTTGTTTTTTAATAAGGAGCCCGGGGGGTAACTGATATTTGTTTCCGGGTAACCACCCGAGTTCCGAAGGTGACCCTATTTGAGACAAAAAATTGGCAAAAATGGGTGAAAAGATACCTGAGACCATAAATTAACCATATCTGTTCGAATGGATACCCTATCCGAGACCATGCCTGTTCAAATGAATACCGTATCTGAGACCGTACGCAAATATGACGAAACAATTATTACAAGAAAGCATAGGTAAAATCATAACTCTATACCATTTTAACACTTTTAAGAAGTGTTTCTAGGTATCCGATGCACTTTTATTGGCAATTTAAGGCACCATTGTCATAATTTTACCATTCTCTTTTAATTTGAGACCCTTTCAGATACTTAGAAGTCAAATGTGATACCCTATGCGAGACTTGCAGAGCACCGTTTTGATTTTGATAGCCTATATAATATAGCAAGTCTCGAGACCTGTCCAGGTCTCACCTTTTTGGTAACGCGGTTGGTTACCTGGTCAGAATACCCAGTTCCCCTATAAGGAGTGATATTTTAAAATAATATTTAACGAGCTTAAAAATAGTTGTCAAGAGTTTTAAAGAAAAACAAAACAATTTCAAAGACAAGCTTTGTAATGCATTTTGTCATTTTTATGCGAGCAATATTGAAGTTTAGTCCTGTGCATGTTTAAAAATCTATACTTAGCACCAATAGTCAGTCACCATATAATTTTTGAAGTCCCATTCTGGAGACAACTGATATGTAAAGGTCATAAGACCCACTTTTCAGTGCTGCTGTCACCTAAAACCCCCTAAATTTGTTACATTTGCATGTGATCTCATCCAAAGACACCATATTTTTCTCTCATGCAATGCCAAATTGTGCCGCTCCCTCATTTTTTGACCATTGGGCCATCATATTTTTGTATTTTTCTCTCACCGAATGCCAAAAATTATCTCACCCCAATGAAATCTCATTTTCGAGCCTGTGCTCTCACATAAAGCCCCAGCCTGTCGGAGCGCGGGCCTTACAATCCCATCCATTTCATATTTGTCAGCCCTCTCCCCGGTAGAAGAAAACTTGCTCAAAATAGATCAATTAAGCTATTTTGAGGTAAGACATAATTCCTTTTTAGAACAGGGGAGGGGTAAAATTTAAAAAAATCACCTTAAATGCTTTCGCCAAGGAAACCCAACTTGGTACAATATCTTCAACAGGGCTCCAAGATGTTTTTTATATTGAGTTTCGAATGCAGGAGGAAGACCGGAGTACCCGGAGAAAAACCTGCGGAAGCGAACATGGACTGAAAACCAAATGCACATAAAGCACCGGGCGCGGGACTCGAACTTGGGACCTCATTCGAGCAAGGCGAGGGAACTACCGCTGCGCCAACCCATTCCCCTATGTTTCCCCACTATTTATTTTTTTTTAATTCATCTTTTGGTTTTCCAGGCATTTTATAGGAGGTAATTTATTATTCAATAAGGAGCAGGGATATGAATAAAAATCATATATAAATCATTATAATATAGGCCATGCAATCACTGTCGTATTGACAAATTATGAAACAGTTAATGACTGTAGTGATTTGTAAAAATTTGGCTCCTGTACTGAGATTTAAAAGCCTGTCATTTTTTTAATGCAAAACAATGCAGAATCAAAAGAACAAACTGTTCAAAATAATCAATGGAAAATGACTTGGTGAATTTTGATTTATGATATGCTTAAAGACGATCGCGGTGATAAGTTCCTACGGATAGATTTTGTTTATTTTTCGCCAGTTAATAGATAAGAGTCTAAACTTCAAAATTCAGAAATAAAAAATGGGGGTCACCGATCATCTAAGCGCGCTATGACGTCATATATAATGACGTCATTTTCCTTTTAATTGAGCGATAGGTTAATTAACGTAATTGACTTTTTTTATCTGTTTGATATTATAAAACATAATTTCGATATTCCCGGCGATGAAAATTGTTTTTTAGATTTTACCCCATGTAATTACATCTATAGCTAACTTTTGAAAACAGTCGGTGACCCCATATTTTTTTTCTTGATTTGACATCCACTTGACATTCACAATTGACCAGCAAAATATTAAAAAATTCTACCCGTAGCAAATATTTGAAAAATCAGCATTTTGTGGTATAGGAAATCACACGTAAAAAGTTTTATCACTGAAGGTCCGTTGGCTCGGGAGCACTCGTAGCTACTCGTTATCATTTCGCGCCATTTTCGGCGCTTACCGGGAAGACAATGCGTAAAAAGCTAGTGCGCGCGTTGCGTTTTGCGTATTAGGCGCAAATCTTACGCTTAGATACCACGCACGCGTTTTGTCAAAATCTTCCCGCCACAGACCAACAATTCTGTTACACTGCCCTCTTGAATAAACACCGCGATCGTCTTTAGCACCCACACCGATTGGCAAATTGACTACCAAAACACATTTTACTATGCACATAAAATAGGTTAAAAGTATTTTCAAACTGTAGCATAAACACAAAAGTTAACATGTATCAAAGGAGAATAATTTTGTGGCCCCATGCATGAACTTCATATCCCACATGTTGACAAGTTACTCATCAAGACAAACTTTGACGTAATTATCTTCCCTTTGGTGTTGTGTGAGTTGTGGGGAAAGTGTAGCAACGAGTTCCATGCATGAACCCTGTATCCCACAGTTTCCAAGTTAGTACACGGGAGAAAACTAGGTCAAAATTTGATGAGTAACTTGTCAACCTGTGGGATATAAACAGAAACATTTCTCCAAAAATTAGACTGATAGCATGTTTTGTGGTGATACCTGCATGTGAAAACCATGAGACAATGACATTCTGATATGTTTAAATAAGTAGAAAAAGTTAAATTTTATCTTTCAAATGCTTCCCCCATTAAAATCTGATTTCACGATGCAAAATGATGCTGAATTAAAATGAAACACTTCATGCGAAATTCAACCAAATTTGTAATTTTCCTATCCTTTTATATGTATGAAATTAAAATTTGTGATATTGTTTTATTTTTGAGATGGATTATTTTGCCTGTTTCAGGAAGTTTACGGCATTTTAGCTGTTTTTGTTTTGAAAGAGTTTGAAGTAGGACTCTTTTTCAATTATTTACAATAACTAGTTCTTTAAAAAATGATCATTTATACTAGATATTCAGCAATTGGCATTTTCAGACTTGCGCACAACTTTTTTGGACTTCTAGACATGAGAGCTTCATGAATAAGGCATTGATATTGGGGTTATCTAGTTAATGGCTAGTGGCTGTGAATGTTGGACTATTTCTAGAAAAAAGTTTAGATTGGTAACATGCATCAAATCCAAGATAGCGGTTGTGTTGGTGTTAACAAATGACAGCGAAAATACATGTTTGGACTAAATATGGGATAAAGCAACGATTATAAATGCATAGGAAATATCAAATATTATTTTCAAATTAATCACTAGATAGCTTGAAGAATTTAAAAAAAAATATTTTGATATCCATTTTATACGCTTAACAATCAAAATGGCACCAATAATGAATAGACTCTTTAGGCGAGAGCACATGCAAATGTAAAATATTAGGGGTTTTGGGTCTTTTAGGCCGTACATAAATGTATACACGTCACCTCCAGAATGGGATTGCCCCCTGAGGGGCTATCAAAATTGCATGATGACTGTTCATTTGTGCCAAGTATGGAAGTATCGTCATCTTTGTAAATGACTTCAAATGGCCTTAGCTGACACCTCTAGATTTTTTAAACATGCTCAAGACCAAACTTCATTTACCAGCATAAATACGACAAAAATGCATTACAGAGAGATGAAATTGTTTTGTTTTTCTTTATAATTCTTGACCGTTAGAATAAAATAAAACATAAACTATAGTTGATATGAATTTTTAATGGAGCTTTTGTGAAAGAATGGAAAAAATACAACATTTTCAAAAATTTGACATTTTTTGACCTTTGACCTTGAGTTTGACCTTGTTCGGGTAATTTCAAATTTTGACAACCAATCTCAAATCAAAGCCTGTACCCTAAGGAACATTTTAAGTGTGGTTGTCACCTGCGACCAAACACTACTGGGTGTTTGAAAAATCGAATTTTTCACCACCAGTCTACGAGGAATTAAGCCAACAATTCACACCGCCAAACAAACTTAATCAACACCTTATTTGTTGCTTGATCGGTTTGCAAAGTTCTCTTCGAACCGAATCATTGCCGTGACTTTCCTAACCCATGCTTGCAATTTTGCTTATTCAATTCAGTTATGTTAATTAAATCTGAAGAAATGTTCTCTTATGGTGTCAATATCAAATGTATGTGACAGATGATGCTTTACCACATTTTTTTTTGTTTCAAACACAGAACACAATTAAGCAAAGTTTTGCTTGCTTTGCTATCAATTGTGTATGTAATTGGTTAACATTCAACCATTAACAAAGAAAAACATGAAATATTCCATCTAAAGGTCAATTCACCACACACAGACAAATACATTAATAATAATTAATTTTCTTAAAGAGTCCATTTTCTTCAAATGGTGGTTAATGGTCATATAATTTAAGATATGATGGTTCACCGAGAATTCCACATCCTTAATGGAATGCTCAATCTTAAGCCATTCTTTAAGATAGCTTGGGGTATTCCTGATGCTCTCTAAAATGGGAAGATTATTTTAGTTATAATTAAACCTTTAGAGATATTTAAAAATCTTGAAAAGATGGTTTTCTTAACTCTCTATCATCAACACAGAAATAAACATCACAATTATTCAAAATGTTTTTTTTATAAATCCAGCAAAATCACTATTACCATTACATTTAAAGGGCAAAACATTGAAAGACAAGTACTAATTTTCAGAATTAAACAAAGAACAGGAAATATTTTATTGAACAGGACGGATTGCATTGTCATTTATACTCATTTCTATTCATAAGGTTATACTTTTTCACCCTGATTTTCTAACTGACAAACCAAGCACCTTGATTTTGTGCTATAAAACAATCATGGCTGCTTTCTACGTATGTATAATTGTTACTAGTATTATACGTAGATACAAGATTACAACTGTTGCGTTCATCAATTACGAATTCCAGTCTTATATGTTGTCTTTATTATTCTTTATTTGCAACATAACAGTATCAGAACAAACATTAACCATATAATTACCCAACACTTCTTTTCTATTTCTACCGTTTTTTTACATGATACAAACCATCACCAAAGCTTTGTACTATCATTATAATGATTCATATTAGGTCACTAATGGATAAATTACAAACATTACGTGGTCGAAGTCCAATATAACAAAAGTAAAACAGAACGCTGCGGTTTGACCTCTTGCCCAGAATCACACCATATTTCTCATTAACAAAATGCATAATTCTAGTAAAATTAATTTAAATTAACGATTTTAGGTCATTACTGAAAAGCGCAAAGATTTGTCTCCATCCCAAGTGATAAAAGCAACGCAGAATTGCCTCGCATTCCCAGTGCGGCTGTTGGGCCATTTTTCTGCACGAGTAATGATGCATGCGACAGACGCTCATCATCTGTATGTCAGTTAAGCGTGAATTTCAAGTTCAATAATACCCAGTGACTTTATTGCAACGCTCGCTGAGTCCAATTTTATACATCTTGATTCTTTATTAACTTATTGTATAAATCTGACCACAACATTTTTGGGGTATAAAGACTACCAGCATATTTTAAACATCTGTTATAGTATCAATTTAAAACATAAGTTCTTAAAGATGCTAAAATCCTCATTTTAAGTCAATAAACTGAAGGAATTTGACTTGCTATTAAATTATTTTTTCATCCTATTCTGCATGCGGTAGCTGAAAATTTCTTGGTTTTGTAAGAGACGTTGTTATCTGCATGAGATAACAATCATATCATGCAGCAACTATTAACCACTAAGAGGTCATACTCTAACTTGAAATCATATGGATATGCAATGACAAATGCTCGGTGAGAATGGACAATTGTGATGTGATCTGAGCAAATCAGTTCATTTTACAACTGAGACAAATATACCATATTTGTCTCAGTTTTGAAATCTGTCAAAATCTGATCTTATATATTTATAAACAATAACCAGTTACACCATTCCATCATGACTAAGGTATGAATGTTCTCCCCTCAATGACATCGTCCTTTGCGCCTTAAGCGAGAACTGATACCCATATTCTCAATAACATCATTGACGTAACAACAGAGTAAAAATAAATTATGTATGCTGTAACAAGAGGCAAATCGTTATCATATGCCACGTCCAAAAGTTTCCTTGATCCTCTCAAATGTTAATGTCTAATGTCAAATTCTCGATCTAATCCAATTGAAAGTCATCAGGATTAATTTCATTTTACCTCATGGAGTTACAACCCTTGTATAACCGAAGACGTATCGTAACTTGAGACGATTATGAACTTATGGTATTGAAAAATCTGATAAAATTGTGAACGTTAATGTACAATGTTCATTTAACTGTTCAGTAGCATTTTGTCTTTATATTAATAAGGGCCATTCCTTTTTTTTTTTAATTTCAATGCCATTATGTCTTTCTTTTAATAAAGGGTCATTCCTTTTTTGCCAAACTCAAATTGCAACATATTTGATAGGACTCGGGTTGAAGTACGAAGAATAAAAACGAAACTCAAAATTACAATTCAACAAAATTAATAAAACATGTGCGGTATCCCTATCCTATCCTATCGCACCGTATCATATCCTACTCTACTCTACTCTACTCTATTCTACTCTACTCTACTCTACTCTACTCTAATCTAATCTAATCTAATCTAATCTACTCTAATCTATTTTGCTCTTCTTTGCTCTACTCCACTCTAACATTCTTTTCTACTCTACTCCGCATATTGCAAATTGCAAGAAATTATCCGCTCCATGTCGATCAATTTTTATTTTTATTTTACTATTACATATATCTGTATTTTTTGATTGTTTTTTTTTTTATACCAAAGGCTTATGCGAAAATATTCTAGGCACATACTATTAACTAAAATAAATGGATGCTGAATGCAATGCAAATGATTTGATAATAGACAGAGGCAGTATTTGACAGGATCACGGCAACTTTTTAAATGTTGGCATTTGCAGACGATTGGCATTTCGTTGCAACGTTACAATTTATTTTTACTCAGTTGTTACGTCAATGGTGTCACTGAATGCGAGGGTATGTCTTCTTGTGACGGCGCAGAAATGGTTACGAGGCAAACCGAGTTTAGATGGGTGGTATTTATAGAACAAAGTATTAATTAACTAAGGATAGGACTCGAGAAATCTAATATAGGTAACGCCCGGGACATTTGCAGCCTGAGGGTTACATTAAAATTGCACGATTTGTTTGTTCATTATTCAAAATATCGTATGAGAGTTTTGTAACTCCTGAAAATAAGGTTGTATTTCTTTATAAGTACAAGCTTATCTTATTATAAGTAAACTTTAATGCCAATAAAATATCACATGAATTGTCAACTTCAAAGATTCTAAAACAACTCCTGTTTGATTGTCAACTGCAAAAAGCAGGTCGACTAATCCTGTCCACCGTAGATAGCGCATTCTCTTCGACTGCCAACTGCGAATAACAAGTCCTCTAATGCCGAGGCTGTCAACCGTAAATAGCAAATCCTCTTTAAAATGTTACCTACGAATAACAAGTCGTCTTATGCTGTCACCCGTAGATATCAAATCCTCTTTAAATGTTACCAGCGAATAACAAGTCGTCTAATGTTGTCAACCGTAGATAGTAAATCTTCTTCGACTGTCAGCTGACAATTCGTCTTATGCTGCCAATCGTAGATAGCAAATCCTCTTTATTAATCGTTATGGTCACTAGATTGGCGGAAGCAGTTTTATAATGTGTTTTTCTTCATAAGCAACTGCGTGCAGACCCTTTAAGCTCCTTTAGAATGATTCATACACTGTTCTAAAACCCTGAGTGATGCATATCTTATTATTATTCGTTCCACGCGACTATCCGAAAAACTTCAGTATAACGATGCCATATACTTCTAAATAGCGCATACCAACACATTTCAAAAGGTCATCAGAAAGATGTCGTTGCACTTTCACTTGGTTTCTTTCAGACTAGAAGTAATGATGACAGGAAATACACGGTCCTCTGTACAAATGTTTTGCTGTTCGTAATAAATGTCAATTATCTTGGTTTCTGATTTGTATTTAATGAACAGTTAATATACGTGTATAACTATAGGAGACATAAATGACGTCATAACTTATGTCTACAATTGGGCTTAGATACCATTAATCATTCAGAAGAGGACATAATGGGTCAGAGTAAAATCGCTGGCTGTTTTATTCTGAGCCGAATTAATTTAGTATTGTTCGATTGCAGATTATTCTTGGATTCTGTCATGTTGAAATAGTAATATATAGATATCTTTTCAGAGTCTTGAAATTGCAGCGACGTAGCTTGCGAGGTTCTCTCAACCTCTTCATTCAGCGTAGTGGTGAAATCCTCCTAGTCACATGACCACCCTCTAGGGCGGTCATGTGACAGCAGAACGTCATAGATATAGGCGAACACTGCACTAAATACAATCATAAAGTCAGTATGGAAATGTCCAAGTCGTAGGAAGGGAAGAACATTTCTGGAAAGGAAGATCAAGGAGGCTATGGAAATAGGACCCAACAACCAACTCTCATCAGGGACACTGGCTACGATCTGTCGGCCATCTATGACGTTCTGCTGTCACACGAGGGTGGTCATGTGACTAGGAGGATTTCACCACTACGCTGAATGAAGAGGTTGAGAGAACCTCGCAAGCTACGTCGCTGCAATTTCAAGACTCTGAAAAGGTATCTATATATTACTAATTTAGTGTTGTTTTGAATGAGCTACGTTAGATGCCATTGTCTATCAAATGCATTTGTTATGAATACAGCTGAGAGACAAATAGTGTACAAGTCACGCGTTACATCACTACATTCCGCAGCCAGTCAGTCACGCAATTCTGGGCCGATCGCATTGCAGCCAACAAACCAATGCTTCGCAGATGTGCGAGTAGTAAAAGATGTGAACTTCAGATTATGCTTTAGTTAAACTGTTGATCACTCTGATGACGTTGTCACCATGGTGATCGCTTGTTTCCAAAGACCATGGAATAGTTGGTCGATTTAAAACAATGACCTTTACCGGGGTAATTGAACTTGAATGATAGCATCAAACTTTAATTAACACAAATGCCTCTAGACATTATTCTAACTGCAGAAATAGAAAGGCTATCTACTGGTAGATGAAGATGTTTTTGTGATAAACATGACTAGAATCCATATAACTCGAATTTATCAACATTAATATGGACTGTTTGAACAAGATTAAGCATGTTAAGTGCCCCACTTTCACGTTCCATCACATACAGCTTTAGAAGAGATTGAAACCATCTATACATAACAACTTACAAAGTCAAACTTTGTAAGTATGCAAATCAAAGCTCTCCTAAATACCAAAATAAAGAGTTCTTGTAAGTGGTGTATGCAAAATGTTTATATGTTGGATTTGTTTTAATTAAAATGAACATAAAGAGTGGAACACTACTGAATGGGCTTTCAAACAGCAGCTGAGCATGTTTAGACCTAGATCAGCCACTAACAAAAATGTTTTCAAGAGCACACCCATAGGAAATAAGAAACCTGTTTTTATTTATTCACGACTTTTAAGACATTACTGTACGCATCACTGAAATTAGCCCTGCCTTCTCTTTGGTCCGTCACAATTCTGTAGACGTTTATCATGTTTATAGAATTGTTTGCTAAAAGCGAAAGAAAACCAACCTATAACAGAAGACTGAGGAACATATCCGTTTTGTCATGTGTATGTCTTTAAAACGTGTTCTGTTCTGTTCTGATAGTCAGGAAAATGTGAGAACACCATACACCGCAAGAAATTAAATATAGAGGTCAAGGAATGGATGAGAGCAGTTCGAATTTAGAAACGTCATAGTGTGAAGACCAAATATTTATAGGGGTTTATCAGTCAAAGAAATAAAGAATTTAACTACTTTGAGAGTCGGAAATTTAAAAGATCTTGTTAACGTCAATGAGGATTTATATATCAAACACTCACATTTCAAATGGATAAATGCACAAATATTGTATTCATCGGTATTATCACATCATTGAAGAGGAATACTATAGTGTCTCTGCTACCTCTTTATCACGATCAAATGTAACGTCCTGCAAATGACATATTGTATCTCCATGAGCACCAGACTCTGAAGATGTATCGTACTAAACACCTTGGAGCACGGCAAACGCATGTCATGTACTGCTAGGCATTCAACCCAACGTAATATCGCAGCCAAGATAAGCACTTAACCCAACGGAGTAATTTCCTGGATGCCTTTAAGGGCTACTTAACCCGACGAAGTTGTGACAGCGATATACCGATATAACAGTTCATTGGGTATCCGATGCATGAAACAAATATCTAAAATGTTACCTTGTTTTTTCACTTACAAAAATGTGTGATGTATTTCTTCTGCTTTGTATATCATAATAATAACTAATTTAAAACAGACCTTTAATATGAGCAGACTTATAATGTTTAAATGTTTTTGTAATGGGTCTTCGTTTTAGTCGTTTTGAACATCTGAACCAAGCAGCTATACAATAAAAACAAGCAGACTAGCAACAAACAAACAAACAAACAAACCCCATAGCAGGATTTGCTAAATTTTTACAATATTGAAAAACATCCAATTGTTAGCTGATCAATTCTGTAATGTGGCGGATAATAAGCTCATATCAGTATCGCTATCACAACTTTCTCGGGTTAAGTAGCCCTTAAAGGCATCCAGGAAATTACTCCGTTGGGTTAATAGCTTATCTTGGCTGCAATATTATACAGGGTTGAATGCCTAGCTGTACCTGCCATGTGTTTACCCCCGTGTTTACCGCTATCGAACGTGTATAGTACGATACATCTTAGATGATTCTGAAATTACTCATGAAGACGGACTCTTTGTTATTTGCCAATGTTTGCAGAGAGTCACATTTGACAGTCCATGTGACCATGGTAAAAAAGATAACAGGAACATCATTAAAAGTTCGTTATTTT
>JXSR01S075436.1:67007-80163 GCA_000969725.1 Ophiothrix spiculata | reverse complement strand
CGCAACCCCATTTTGTCATATCTGTATTTGGAAGTATTTCCCGTTTCACATAATGACATATCCGTGTGACGTATTCTTCATTTCAAAGCAAAAATTCAATTCTGCCCATTTCATGTAATGTAATGACGTAAAAGTGTACCACATACAGACATATTTGCCTGGGGGGGGGGGCACACTCAAGCTTATTAGTGTTGAAATAACTCACAATGACATTTAGGAGATATTGTTGGCCACATCACACACGTGCGTATGCAATTTTGTGTTTTTTTGTAAAATTTGGCACTAACATGTGAATGTGCTCTATATGTAACCTAAATTTAAGACTGTAAAGTTTAATTAGTTAACCAATTTTAGACATATATCGCTCATTCCGAAAAATCGGGTGCCAATGCAGTTGAAAAAAATGAAAAAATAAAGTTGCTCAAATATTTTTCTTTTAAGTGTTTTTTATTAGTAAACTAGTCATGGACATTGAATCCAAGTGATTTGTCAACACCACTTCTATATTTTTTCTGTTACAAAGACTTACCCATTTTTACATGGTGGGCAATGGGTGAGCTACGTTACCTGCTCAATTTTTAAGTATTGATACTCGCCAATTTTTTGCATTTGTAGGCAAGTGTATCCTTCATATGCACTGTTAGTGCATAGAAAAGTCATGAAACGGTAGTTATAAATTCTGTAGAGGTCAGTAGTAACGTAGATCACGGTAACGTAGCTCACTGTTTTTGCATGTTTTAATGCACAAAACATACATTAGACCATTTACTTAGTAAATTCTAATATAAACGAAGTAGTAGTGTATATCTCTATCACATACTAAAATGGAATTGCTGCAATGCCTATGGTTACTGAGATATATGGTTACGTAGCTCACATTTCTTAACATGGTCGGTTCAAATTTTCATGTTCAACACTTTCTTTCATCAAACATGAATAAATTTGACATTTTCTATTATGGTTTTCAAATTCACTGGAATGTTTGCTGTCAGCATACTTGAATTTTGTTGGAATTGCTGTTTTTCCCCATCAAATAATGGTATGCCAAACTTAAGTAACGTAGCTCACACGATGTTGGTGGAAAATGAATTTCGTTTTTGAATTATGGAAAGATGTCATCAAATTTGGAAATCATTGTTCAGATACAAAATGCTGATTGTTTATCTGTATAAAAATTATATTAGGCTTGAAAAAGTATTATATACTAAAAGAAAATGAGCATGTCCAAAAGTAACACTTTTGCGATGGAAACCCATTTTTAGCTATTTTTCACGTTTTTCGCTACTTTGAAGGCATAAATCAGAGTCATAATGGCATTAAAAGTATGACAAACCATATATGACCAAGTAGATTTTGACAAGCCCTACCCGAAAATTGCAGTATTGGAAGAAATAAAGGCACTGGAAGGTTTTTGTGGACAAAAGAACGTAAAACATGCTATTGGCACCCGATTTTTCGGAATGAGCGATATGTCGTATTGATGATTTTATGAGATCACAGGCGCAACCCCATTTTGTCATATCTGTATTTGGAAGTATTTCCCGTTTCACATAATGACATATCCGTGTGACGTATTCTTCATTTCAAAGCAAAAATACAATTCTGCCCATTTCATGTAATGTAATGACGTAAAAGTGCCCCCCCCCCCATGGATTTTGCAGTGAAATTAAAATATCCTAATTTTCACATACAGACGTATTTGCCACATAATGCCAGTAGCTTACAAATTTGTGACCATTGCCCTTTCACATACTGACGTATTCTATTTTCATTAAACGTACACTTCTGTGAGATAAAATATTAACTAAAGAACTTGCTTAAACACAAATTATGGAACCTTTTTTTTCATCCTTTAATGCATTTGATTGTGCTAATGTAAGTTTTTGTTCAACAAAACATACTTTGTCAAAGCTGTTTTTCTCAAAATGTGTATTTGACTGACATGTCGGTATCTGATGTGGCCGACGATATGAGATAAGGACAAACCAATCAACCAGTATCATTGTTACCATTCTTTAACTTGATTTTGATGTCAAGTATTTCAAGAACTCTAGGAAAAATTTAAAAAAAAACGAGGCAAAGAAGTAAATATATTTGCTGATTGCCGGTGCTTACTATGAATGCCATCTCTAGTTTGTTTACTGTGAAAGTTCAGTTGTGGCTTGGAGCAGAAATAAATCAGTTGACTATACTTTGATCAACACCAAATAGGCAAGCCTCTTCACATCGTGAATTGATACAGATAAGCGTGTGGGTATCTGGACACAGCACAACTGCAGGAGACGCAACACGCGTTACACGTGTGACTCGCGCATCATTATCTACGGCGTGTGTGTAACTGGGATTATGTTTACTTGCGGATGAAGAAAAGCCTCATAAATCCCGCCTATTTAGTGTTGATCAAAGTATAGTGGTGTTTTAATCCCAAAACATGAATTCACCTTAACGTAGAATGAGCGTACTACCAAAAGTTCTTGAGAAAGGCTAGCATAGCACACGTCATAACAAATCAAGCAATTATTGTACATAGATTTTGACACCAATATGACAATCTGGGGTTGATTTCACTAACGTTAAAATGCACTGTTAACCCATCGAAGAGCAAAACCCATCCTTAGCTATAAACACCTCTTGACCCCAGGCATCGTTTACAAAGGGTTCGAATTTTCTAATGCATAATTCATATACCTTACGATGCGGTGAACACTTACGAAGGGGTTTCACGTCTTTGTGAAGTCTAGTTGTAGTTACGAGCTAAACCCTTCGTTAGCTACGATGCATCGTAACGTTAGTGAAATCGACCCCTGAACACATCCACCTTGGACCCATGAGATATGAAAAGAACAGAACATCATCAAATATACAACACTATTTCCAATCAATTAATCCAAAGCTGAAACATATTTTGCATTGGAAAAGTGTAGTGTACCTGCTGCACTCACTTGCCTTAAGGAATCACTTCAAAACTGGTGACTGATTGCTAGGAACCACCGGTGTAATGAAATACAGCATCTGAGTGACTGAGTCACCTAGCTACTATTCAATTGTGTAGAACGTACTTGTACATGTGAGATCAATAAATCATTGATTGAGACTTTGTGAAGTTCAATTAAACCCAAACTCCTGGTTATGACTCAGTCTCATTACACTAGTCTGCTCGGTTGCTATTGTTAAGAACAACGGCAACTGCCAGTTCACGGCGGTCAGCCGCCGGTTGAGTTTTGAAGCTGCCCCTAAGCAAGGCTCTTGAGTTTTTAAGTTCCCAAAAATATTAAACATTAATAGCTAAAAATGATAGACAAATATACAGTGTGTGTGTCAAAGTGATTAGTACTCAACTTTGTGATTTTTACATGACATCTAACCACATTTTGTTGGCCGCATCACATACCGATCTATTTCAAAATTGGTAAAAGGCACATACCAATTAATATTACAATATCAGTTTTATTTGATCTCTGACATTTCCTTTAATTGATTTTCCTGGATTTGCTATTAATATAAAAAGGCACACTTTGAGGTTTAAATTTTCCTAAACAAAATGATAAATTGTTGCACCAACATCAATTTATAGGATACTGAAGTTGTAGATCAGTACGTGAAAACATTGTTTACGCAAATAAATCACTTTAGAAATAGACCGGTATGTGATGAGACCGACAATTTTATTGAATGGCAAGTTTTATTGCAATTATTTAGTTCATTTTAAATTTCAAACAAGCCTTTCAACATCATCTTCTACAATTGTTTTAACTAAAAGTATACTTTAATGCAAACAATAAACAATGAATTCACATGCGCCTGGCGATACGTCAGCCTTCACTGGTATGGAAAGGCAACAAATCAAATCTGTGGCGAGTTTTCCATGTAGGCGAGCTGTTCCATCCCCTTGGAAACGAACTAACAAAATGCTATCATTCTTTTTCAAATCAAAAATAAATTCTTTCAGATAATCACCAAGGACAACCCAAGAAAACCTCGATTGAAGCTTATTTTCATTGGGGTCCAAGATCTTTCTTTAATCAGTTTTAGATGCAGGTAAAAGATTGGAATACCTGCAGAAGCAAGCATGGACTGAAAACCAAATGCACATAGAGCCTCGGGATTTGTGAATCGAACCTGGAACTCATTGGTGCAAAGTGAGATAAGTACTGCTGTGCTAACCCGCTTCCACATTAAAGACAAGGAAATGTACTATCAATTAAATAATTTAGAATTTAAAAAAGAAATGGGAAAAATTTTATAGGATTTATTTATTTTGAGTACTAATCATTTTGACACACCCTGTATGAGATAAACCATATTGCCCACATGCTGGTATTCTTCTCATGTCATATTCACTGTTTTGAGCTTGCACCAATTCAACTTCAAGCAATTTTTTTTTCAAGTTTAAAAGGTGCTTGCGCCAAAATCACCAGCTGGGCTGAAAGTTGGCTACTAAAGCAAGAAAAAACGTCTGTTTCGCACACACATTTTTAGAAATCTGTGTTTCTGGATCATTATGAGGAAAACTTGTCATATCATATTCAATAAATACATTATTCAATCAGCACTTTTTTGACCATATCTTTTCAACAAAACATAATATAGCCGTGCAAATTTACAGGGGTTATGAGAAAAATATGCATTTTATATGGTATCAAAATCTCCAATTTGATTTTGTGAGTGAAAGTGATCAGAATACACACCTTTAAAGCAATAGTATAAGATTTTGGTCAAAAATGTTTATAGTAAAAACAGCATAAAATGAAGGAATGTGACTAACTAAAACCGTTTTCAAATGCATTTTATCCACAAAAAAATTGCCACCGATAAATGGATCAAAAGCATATACATGCTTCCCTATACTAGTACATGTGGAATTAAATTCGGGATCCCGAATTTAATTCAACAAATAGCTATAACCGAAAAAGTAAGCATATTAAAACCAAATCATTTGGAGGGTATATCTACCCAAAACAAACCCAATAAGCTAAAAACATCAACAATCATGGGTGACAGGTGACACTTCATTTTTAACACTTTATAGTATTGCTTTAATGGTTGTTGTTAGTGATTAACTTAACAGTGAGTTCCAAAAGTCACAAAATCAAATGTGTTGTTTGCAACGGTGGCTCTCTTGCACAATAATCAATACCATATATACATAACATGTATATACTATTTAACTAGTCATTTTTTGCTGCGCTGAAAGTATTTGACACCTTATTGGGCTCCAATACAGGTTTGGCAACACTACCTTGGTAGTTTTTTTGCTACGCTGATAGCATTTGTCACCTAATTGGGCTCCAATACAGGTTTGGCAACGCTAACTTGGTAGTTTTTTGCTGCGCTGATAGCATTTGTCACCTACTTGGGCTCCAATACAGGTTTGGCAACACTAACTTGGTAGTTAGTTTTTTGCTGCGCTGATAGCATTTGTCACCTAATTGGGCTCCAATACAGGTTTGGCAACACTACCTTGGTAGTTTTTTTGCTGCGCTGATAGCATTTGTCACCTAATTGGGCTCCAATACAGGTTTGGCAACACTAACTTGGTAGTTTTTTGCTGCGCTGATAGCATTTGTCACCTATTTGGGCTCCAAACAGGTTTGGCAACACTAACTTTGTAGTTTTAAGCATGCATTACATGAATACCAACTATACTCTACAAACCTTAACGTACAAACCAATCAGCCCGTTAGGCCAAAGAAAAAAAATAGTCTGTCTCAGCTTCCCATGCGCATAGCAAAATTTCTTCTTTTTTAAGGCTTTTGAGAGATTTTCAGTTTTTTCATCTTTGTTTCCTACTACTGGGAAAAAAAAGTTGAATAAACGGCTGCGAAAAAAAAATAGTGGCCGAAAAATGCAATAAAAAAAATTAGGGGGTATTTCCGCATCGGCGTAGCCCTTTTTTACTAAAAAAAAAATGTTGACCTTAAGTAAGCTGAGACAGAGTTCTTTTTTTTGGCCTTAACTGATATGACCATATGGGGAAATAAATAAGTCCTTATTTTCCAAATCATAGCAATGTAATCTTGCTGAATATTCAAATAAACTTGTGTTCAAGGTTTGTCCATGTGGTAGCAACAAAATAGCCAAAAACAACAGTTCAAGATGTTGCAGAATATAAAAGGACATGCTATGGATCTCGTAGCAGAGTCTGATTTCTTGGTCTGTACTTTAAGGTTGACAGAGTATATAATACAACACTTTTAAAAATAGGAGGCATACAATTTGGCAACACATGTAAACAATACATGATTATAGAAACATTAGGCCAAGTAAAAAAATATAATAGTTTCTCGTCCTCGCGCGCATGCGTTTTGGCTGCCGCATCAAAAAGTTTTTTTTAAAACAAAGTTTCTCTTTTCCCCAAAAATTTCACTTTAAATCCCGAGTTATTTCACAATCTACACTTCTTGATCGATCTTGAAATGTTCTCTTATGCAGTCTATACATGTGTATCTGTTCCGTATTTGGCGGAATTTCCCAAATTTCAACTCTTAAATATCCGTTAGAAACGGGATGTCCCGTATTTACAGGGTAAGTAAAAAAAACCTAAAACACCTGCCCCCATCCTTCTTATTTTCCAAAACATTTTGGACGAGAAACTTACATTTTTTTACATGGCCTTATCAAGGCATCCCTACAGGGCGCAAATTAGAATTCATATTCTTTACAGGTAAAAATAATCAAAATGTCTATCATCAATGGTGCTTTTGAACTAATCTTAACTGATCAGTAATCATCTTCTGAACCTGTGATGGAAATCTTGAAAGAAACTCATCATAGGTACAGGTAATTCCAGAAAAATGTATTCGCTGTGATACCATGACGCAAAAAAAATTGATAGTTGCCAAGCTACTCACGCTATCTGCATTGCGAACCATGATCAAACTAATCGCTACACAAATTCTATAGGTTAACAGAAACTAAGAAGTCAAACCTGAGCCTGTTAGCAGGATGCGATGTGTTCCATATGACGAATAGGATGATCAAGCAAAGATACATCACTCTTTCACAAGATTTTTGAAAGTCAAATCCAGACAAAGGCAACCATACAATTCGCTTTTACTTTCTTGAAGCAAATCACAAATCAATGTTACTGGTTAGGCCAAAAAAAAAAATTGTTTGTTTGCCCACCAGAGGAAAAATTAAAACTTTGGGTCATTCCATGGATTTTATCGCAAATACCAAGCAATGCAGGGGTTAATCAAAGATTGTGGGTCATTATTTAGAGTAAATATGCATTTTATACTACTAAATATGACTCTATACTGCTAAATTTTACATTTTCCATTGAAAATATTGAGTTTTCATATTTAATATTTTTGAAGAAAAAAATAAAATAAAATACCTGACCCAAATTTTTGGCATTTTAGGGTCGGTCGTGGAGGGCAAACAAATATATTTTTTAAGGCCTTATACCCTTATTCTTCAGCTACTGTTGATTCTCTGACTCATAGAGATATCAAGTACGTCCTATCATGCATTTCTTCCTACGGGAATATTTGTAAAGGAAATTTGTTTCGAGCTTTTGAGATGAAATTACCCTAAATTATTATAAACTGTTATACAATCTTGCAATTTAAGCAAAAATTCATCATAAAAGCTTGAAACAATTTCCTAACAATCCCTATGATGGGAAACATGTCCAAATACGTCATAGATGGGGGATATATATGGGCACGAAATGGCTGCCATGGCAGGCATTACTCAGTGGTTTGCGATAGGTGGACATTGGATCGAGATTCGCAAGGTCGGGAGTTCATATCCATGGGGAAACGGAAAATTTTTGTATGATGTATTTGGACTTTGATAGTTTTAAAGCGTTTGGGAGTTAGGGTTATGAAAAATGAATTTCCTGATTTTTCCCTGATGAAGTCTTAGAATTCCACGATAATAATCATACTAAAAACACGAAAATGGGTTACTTCTAAAATCCTAAGACCACGCATAGGAACCTAGAAGTACAGAGCTGACAAATCAGGGGAAATGAGTCTAAAAATTCCCTGACGTTTCCTGACCTAAAGTTTACCTTTTCCTGATTAACATCTAGGGAAACATCATCAATAAAAAGCAAGTTGTTGCTAGAACCAATACTGGGGTTACCAAACTATTCCAGTAAGGTAGAACTAATACTGTGGCAACTAAAAGTCAAGTCAGTAAAAACAAATAATTCCTGCATTCAGTTCCGAGTTCCAAAATTCTCATAACCACTTGTAACAAGGATGTCAACACCAGCTCACATGGGTAGACATAATCAGCCCAAGATCTTGCTTGTTGCATTCTAGCTGGCCTTGTTTCAGAGCATTCGCAAGGATTTCCACGCTAGTTTTCCTTTCACTTAATAGTAGGAATCTATTCAATGACTTTCCTGGATAATAACACATACAGATTCCTTTCCCGGAAGTCCTGTTTCGAAGCATCCTGAAGGTTTGAATCAAGGACAACACACTCCCAGATTCTTTGCTGCTTTTCTGGGATAACTCACATAACATACAGGTACCTTTGTACTCGTACCTCTTCTTGTCTTTTCATCCGGGACACAATACTAGTTATACTAGTATACTTATACTAGTTACTAGTATACTTATACTAGTTACTAGTATACTTACAAATACTAGTTATTCCTCCACATGGTTTGATCCTATTCAATGACATATTCTGGTTATCACATGCAACATGCCAGATGCCTTTTTAGTCTATTTCAGTTTCACCTCCTCCTCAGTCTTGTTTAAAGAATTTCTGCACCACTTGCTCCGTTGTGAGTTCACTCTTATAATTGGCTAGATATTCCAGTATATTTTCTGGGTTCTGATTCCCTTCCCTAATTTCGTTCCAATGAGCAAGGATATTATAGTATTCATACATCTTCTCCATATTATGTGTGTTACTGTATAGCCGAATCAACCCCCTGTAGTCATATTCCAAACCACTGTAGCCAGGACCAAATAATTTTTTACCTGGGGAAAAAAAAGATAGAAAATAACAAAAAGAAAACAATAATAAATGTTCCAATGAACATGAAAGAATTCTGCAATATTAAATACAAATACAGTGGAACCTCTTAACACGAAATCTCTTAAACCCAATACTCTGATAACACAAACTAAATTCTCAAGTCCCTGTCACTGAATTTGTATGTAATTTATAATGGATAACAAAGTTCTGATAACACAACCTAAAATGTGTGGCCCTACAGATTTTGTGTTAAAGAGGTTCCACTGTACCAGAATCACTGAATGAGTAACATGAAACTGTTTCAAACAGTTAACCGTACATGTGTTCAATCAACCTAAATTTCTCTTGGATTTTGCGTGAATTTTTACCAAATATCATGTATCATTTACATTTTCATGTGCATAATTTTTAACTGATATGAGTTACGGATGGCAAGATTACGATTTTGAAGAAATTATTTGTGTTTTTCTATTAATTAATTGACGTTTTTCTTTGGTTAATCAGGCTCAAATCGACGCGCCAGGTTGCGTATCACGTGCCATAACATGGAAGCTCTTATTATACTAACTACAGACTTAACTATTAAATAACTTGTCATAGACTCATATGGCCATCTATATTGTTCACTGCTTACATAAACATTGTTCTTCCGCCAGATAGACAGAGAAAAGATGTATCGTGTAAAATTCTCAGATTCTGAGCAATGGAGGTTCAAATCAGTAACAGACAAATGATAAATTGGCTTTTGAGAATACTAAAAGATAATTGTTTTTTCATTAAATGAAACCCAATGTTTGAAATTGGGCATGAAAATATTGATGTTTTAAGCTTAACCAAATAACACAGATTTGTTATTAACCATTAACTCCCAAAGTTATTAAGCGTCATGGTTTGTGTCATTCTATCTTGTCAATTACATTTCTTTTTATTATTTCTATCCCAAAATATTCGACACAAGCTACGATAAAACTTTGCTAACCATGTGGCCGCAGTAATTACAAGCATTCAAAAAACCTCAATCACAATTTAGTATCAAAGTGGTTATGAAAATCCCTTAATAAAAGTCATTGCATGTAACACTTTCAAGCTGAATAATTTGAAGTAAAAATTAATCAACGTAGATACAATCACACAGACAGATTTTGGTTTCCATAAGGCCAAAAAAATAAATTATTGTGTTGCCCTCAGCGACCGACCCTTCTCAAAAATTTAAAAAAAAAAAAGGGTCGGTAAAGCACCCAATTTTGCTCAGATTGGGTGTTTTTTGAGAAAATATTTTGGAAATAGTGGAAAATGCACCCAAATTTCATAATTTAGGTGCTTTACAAAAATTATTTAAAAAAAAAATATTTTCCGACCGATCGACTCATTTTTTCAGAAATTCTACTTGAGGGCAACACAATAATTGTTTTTTCTTGGCCTAAAACTAGTTCAATCTGTGCTGCAATGACAGTTAGCAACCATTTGTTTTTATTCTATTGTAATGCTGAGGTCGCTGGTGGTGTGAATTCATCACTATAGGTCAGGGGGCTCTCATGAACCAAGTCAGGCCTATCAACCACTTCAATTTGCCACTTAAAAATAGTCAATGAAATACACAAGTTTAAAGGGAAGGCTCAGAAAGAGGCCTTCATTTGACCCTGTAATATACATTTTTAAACTAATTATTAACAAATGGCCCATTAAGAAATAATCAAGAACAAAACAAACAAGATGGTTCGCGAACCAGTAGTCTTGCCTGTGTTATCGACCGCCTACTCTGTTAATCGCCTACTTTGTTGATCGTCGACTTTATCATCCATCATAATGGAAAAAGGTCGTACGATTTGACCATTTTGGAAATTTGACCTCAGATGACCTTATGACCTTGACTGACCTTTACCTTGGGTCAAGTACTTTCTATGGTCTAAGTTTAATCCATGTGGGGTCAGGGGTTCATGAGTTATAACCTTGACCTCAAAATGACCTCGGATGACCTCAGGTCAACTTTTTGAACAATTTTAAAAATTTGACCTCAAATGACCTTTTGACCTTGAATGACCTTCACCGCACCCCCCAAAAAAGCGCGTCGCGAGTGCTTATCCCAAACCCCTTCATGTCACCAAGTTTCATTACCGTAGCCCTTACGGTTTAGGAGATATACTTAAAATCAAAAATTATGCATAAGATATGCAAACTAGGTACTTTATATACATAGTTTGTGTTCAAATTGTACGCAGCGCCAGTTCAGCTCCAACCCTACCCACTCACCAAATATCATCAACATAGGGCATACGGTTTCCGAGATTTGCTCCGGACAAGAAATGTGGACGGCGGACAGTTTTAAGGAATGGTATGTCTCTTCTGAAAAATTTTCAGGCGAGACAAAAATTACAGAACAAAGCAAAGAATCTAGAGTATAGGGCTCCAGTACTTGACAATCTTCACACCATGCTTTGGTTTACAAAAGAAATTTTTGATTGGCCTACAGGCACATATTCACCAAGCCTAAAAAACATGCCACAGATTTTAATCACTCCTTCATTTTTTCTCTTTAAATATGTATGTTTGGACCCTAAAAAACCCAATTGATTTGTATTTAAACTTTCCAATACCAATCAGACTTTCTTCACTTTAACACATACCTATTTCGATTGAGCGTAAATACAATTTCTCTGCCTCGCTGTACAACGTCATGTCGTAATTATAAAGTGACGCTAAGTGGCCGACAGAGAGAGCTACTTCGTAATCTTCTTCACCCAGTAGTCTTTCTTTGATGGTAATGGCCTTCATGTGCATCTGCTCTGCTTCCTGTAAAAACACAAATGTCAGGAATAATATGTGTTCGTTCATCTCCAACCAGCCGTAAATGCAGAAAAACTTCAAAAATGTCAGGAATAAGGCCTAAAAAAAAGTTGTTGACTTGCCCTTTGCGACCGACCCAAAATTTGCAAAATTTACACTAGGAGATTGAATTTGGTCGCATATGGCTATTTTGATTTCATACGGCCACAAATAATTTCACATGGATTCACTGAATCCAAAATGGTTTCTGCTAGCTGCTAGACTATTCAGCTAATATAAATCAGTAAGCATCTTGCAAAATTTACACTAGGAGATTGAATTTGGTCGCATATGGCTATTTCATACGGCCACAAATAATTTCACATGGATTCACTGAATCCAAAATGGTTTCTGCTAGCTGCTAGCCTATTCAGCTAATATAAATCAGTAAGCATCTTTGCAAATGATTTGAATAAAATTTTAAAATTTTCATTTTAAGTTAAATTTTATCCTCTGAATCAAAATAAACAACTAAGATTCTTGCTGGTATATATTCACTGAATACGATAAGCAGCTAGCAGAAACTATTTTGGATTCAGTAAATCCATGTGAAATTGTTTGTGGCCGTATGAAGTCAAAATGGCCATATGCGACCAAATTCAATCTCCTAGTGTTAGGGTCGCCTTTTTTATTTTTTTTTATTTTGTGAACTTTTGCTTCTCTCAAACAGTGAATTTGGTGGAAATAGCATGATATTTTGGTTGAGTTTACAACAATTTTTGTAAAATGATATATATTTGCATGAAAAACAAATCTTGAATAAATATAAAACACAACATTTTAAACTATTTTAGACTGTTTTTCTTGGTCAATTTTCGAGAAAAAAAAAGAAAGAAAAAAAGATCCGACCGACCGTCAATTTCACCAAGGGTAAGTCAAAAATATTTTATTTTAGGCCTAATATGTGTTCGTTCATCTCCAACCAGCCGTAAATGCAGAAAACTTCATTATGCGCTTCAGGTGAAAATACATGCAAAGCTTGTAATGTGTCAAAATTGATTTTTGACAGATTCACAATCTTTATGCTTGTTTCAAAATACCCGTAAAGTTTCATTTCAAGAAAATGATTGAAAAATATATGAAGTATATCTGTATGTTCTGAGGACCATCAACAGAAAATGTAGGCCATGCTGATCTTTGAGTGTGTTTATCTCAGTTTCATGGTTTACTCCATAACAAGCTTTGAAAGACCATAACTGGACTTCTTATTCATGCTGGTTGTCATTTTAAATTCTCACAGCAGTCTTTGCAAATATTTGAAAAAAAGAAAATGAAATGAGGCCGCATTTTATGGCTGGTATGAGATGACGGTCACATATGTGACCCGTCATATCGAAAGGTACCTAAAGGGTCCCAAAATGAAAATTGATTTTTTGGTCTCATCTTA
>JXSR01S075435.1:85604-98736 GCA_000969725.1 Ophiothrix spiculata | reverse complement strand
GATTTTGAGAAATATTATTACTTGGCAGTGCTGTGCATTTAATTATTTACACATTGTGTAATTTCTTTAACATAGCTTTGTTCTTAAGCATGAAATGTGTTAATTCATCAATAATTTTGAATGATTCAAACCATCCGTTTTATAACATCTTAGAATTTAACTTACAATGACAAGTTTAGTTTTTGTAATATTAAAAAGTTACTTATTCCCTTTGTAGCTATTTTGTAAGAAATTGAAAACCTTAATTGATGCATGTATGAGTGGTGCCTTTTTTGAATTGATTTTGCCAGGCGAAATTATTGCCATGTACATTCACAATGATATACATGACATGTTAGCTGAGGGCAAGCTTTGCATTCACTTGCGAAGTCCATCTAGATGGACTATTTGACTTCGCACGGAAGACTATAAGACTAAACTATTCTCATGGTAGAATGTTTGTACTCATCGATCACTGGTTGAGGGGAGCATTTGAGAATTGTTCAAAGTCAGTGAAAAGTGCATGCAATTTGCATTGCATACTTGCAATACACAATTTGCATGCATTTTTCATCAGCGTTTAAATTCTGATTCTTGATTTACGCTGTTGATACTATCCGTTAAAACGAACGGCGATCCATTAGACATTTAGATATTTTGCTGAACGAAAAACCATTAGTCTATTATAAACCATAAAATTCGGAGAAAACGTAGACAAAGTGAAAGAAATGTGGTTACTTTGATTCTTAGGTAAAGAAATACAAATAGTTAACATGAATACGGTTTAGGTTGATTCCATAATGCGATATACGTACAATAAATGTCATTTGATGATCTAAGCAGGTCTGATTTCAAGCTTACTTCTGTGTTGATAATGTTTTTATTATGCTACAATCATGCTTAATTTTACCGATTTTTAGTAGATTGTAAAAGCAAGTGAAATCCGTTTCAACGTTTAGCAAACTAAATGGAAATCAACAGCGTTTTTCTTGATGTCCAGTGATTAAGAGTTGGAAGCTTTTTCCAGTTTGCAACATTCATCTCTCTAATTATAGAATTTTGAATTTTACAGAATTCACATTGATTAAATTTAATCTGTATCTGAACATACGCTCTAACATACTAATCTTAGAATTCTAATGATACAAATTACTGTATGAGAATTGTAACCTTAACCCTATACTAAACACCAAACCAATATTCAATCACTTATATCGGTGTTCTGTATACCTTCTTTTAGCATTTTACAAATGCCATCATCTACACCAGCATAATTTCCTTAGTCAGTTGCTTTTAGGCCAAAAAAAAAAATGTTTGTTTGCCATCCAGTGGAAAAATTAAAATTTTGGGTCGTTAGGTCGGTTGATCTTTTTTTTTTTTCTCTTCACATATATTTTAAAGAATGATGTAATTCCATGGATTTTATCATGAATACAAAGCAATGCAGGGCTTAATCAAAGATTGTGGGTCATTATTTAGAGAAAATATGCGTTTTATACTACTAAATGTGACTTTATACTGCTAAATTTTACGTTTCCATCAAAAATATTGAGTTTTCATGTTTTACATGTTTGAAGAATAAAAAAAATAACTAAAATACCCGACCCAAATTTTTGGCATTTTAGGGTCGGTCGCGGAGGGCAAACAAACATTTTTTTTAAAGGCCTTATGAAGCAAATATCTTAGGCTATTTGTAGTAGTTTAAAAATACTTTGCCCAATGATGATTTGTAGAATGCATTGATGAGGATGTGATCCAATGGCAACGAAAACGGTTTATTTTTTGAATCAAACAAAACCAGGACAAAACATGCCTTTACAAGTGTACAAATTGTCTTAATTAAGTGGGCTTTTTTCCTGCATTTTTTTTTCTGCTGTCTGTTGTTTTTTAAGTCCTTTGATTAAAGTCCTGAAATCTGGTTTGAGTCGTGTGCTGGCCTATTTCACATATTTTGCCTTTTCTCCCCCACCAGCTCCAAGTAACAGGTGATTAAAAAACCTCATAAAGACAAAAAAAAAGACAAAAAAAAGTGTACAAATCTCAGTTAGAAATATTCTAAGATGCTATAAACTAATCTTCCGAGTAATGTATAAAACTAAATCTAAAACGAATTCATTGACACTGAAAATCATCATAAAGGTTGTTCATCGTATCCCAAAGTTTCCTGATTTTGATTAATGCAAGCACAAAAGAATTGAGTAAATTCTTATCAAAATTATAATGGAATTTAAGAAGCTGAATATTAACCACCACAGCATGGATATAAGATGGAGGGAAGGCTGCTGAAATCACTTCTATATATTCTTGTGTCCGCAGATGTGCAGTATGAGTACTTGTTTGTGAAAGAATGTTGTTGTGGAGCTTGTTCTCCTAGCTCTTAGCTGGATGTTTTAGATGTGCCTGTTTTCCATGATGGCATGCTGTTTGCCCGGTGTCATAATGAGGGGTTAAATAGTATTGAAACACAAAAGAAAAAAGGTTGGAAGCTTAAAACTATCATTGTCAGGGTAAATGGATACTTCAATATATGTGTGCACTTAAATTTCAGCTTTTATTTGATATATTAAAGCTGACAATGCAGAAGCAAATGCTTGGATATACGTGCTTTTGGTGTTTTGAGCTTGTTGGTAGATCTGTATCAAAACACAACACCAATTGCATGAACACAAACTGAATTGACAAAATTCCATAAAGTTTTCATTGTACTCTGCTGCCACAACCTGCTTCCCAATTTGAATTTGAATGTGAATTCATTTGCAGTGGTTGTTTGTGGTGGAAATTATTGTAAATTTAGCTGACCAAAACAAGCACGTTTGGAATATAAATTTGTCTCTATTCGTGAAAAAAACGAAGAAAGCAAACTTGAATGTCCTTGTTCAAAAAATACTTACAAAAAGATTTTTTTTTCAAAGTGACCTATATGAACGTTCAAGTTAACCTTATTGTTTTGTTACAAATAAGAGATCAAATTGAGGCTTAATTTCAAATGCATACATGCAGAAGAATCTCTTTACCCGTCAATGTTAGTTGCAAACTTAGAGATGCCTTTCTTCTTCTGTGTTTTCTTACTTCTTACCCTTCATTATTTTGTCTTGCTTAGATGTGATGTGATTGATTTATTTTTGACATGCCTTGTTATGTACACTTTTTGTGCAACAATTTACTTTCAGTCAGACAGATCAGTGTAAGCAACTGTGAGCAACCTTTTTTTTTTTGGGGGGGGGGTATTTCAAGTATTTAAATACTGACATATGTATTGTTCTCAGATATGGCTTGAGTTTTTTTAATATCTTGTCATTTGTAAATGGCATGAATTGTTCCTGGATGTTCACTCGCATCGCAGTCTAAAGTATTTTCGCACAAACACTTTATTCAGCCATATATCACAAGGCGTTTATAAGGAAACTATCGGGAAACTTATGTTGCTTTTGGTCAGATCTGATAGGTAATCTAGTTAAGTGTAAAATTGAGCTCGGAATGGGATCAACCCTCTCACGTACGGGTAGGGGTGACAACGCCTAGGTCAAGGTCACTTCACCGCTCAAGTTGAGTGGTCATATGTTAAATGTTAAATGTCCTTGTCACGCTTGACTTCGCCAAGAGAATGCTTGGAAGCAAACGAAAAATGATCCTTCAACGCCCCCAGTGTACAAAAATAGGGGGTTGATCCCATCCGGAGCTCAATTTTACTAGATTACCTATCAGATCTGACCAAAAGCAACATAAGTTTCCAGATAGTTTCTTTTATTACTGCCTTGTGAGATATGGCTGAATAAAGTGTTTGTGCGGAAATACTTTAGACCACGAGTGTATGCATACAAAATAATGATGTCCACAAAGAACAAGTTGTAAAATTGAATTGATTTTGAGATGCCCACTTGAAGATGTATTGCATGTGATAATTGTTTTGGAATAAATCCTCAAGTCACTTAAATTTTGTTTTAATTTTGCATTAATTTTTTTACTTTAATGGTCGCAAGGTTTTTAAAATGAAATAATTCATCCAATTTTTGTTGTGTTTCTCAAACACAATTAATTTTGTTTTCCCATCATGATTATTATTTGTCATTGCTTGATATTGATTATAATTTTTCAAAATTTCCAATAGTGTACACATGTAAAACTAATATTGGCTTGATTGTAGATATTATATCAATTGAGGACCCTAGAACCAGAAGGGGGTGAAGTCACATTGAGTACAAACTGAGAAAAGGGCACAAACATCATATCATTTGTGTTGTCTTGAATGGTATTGATGTATCTCGCAGTGACTCTTACACATGCTTTGATCATCAAATTACTACAAAACTTGTACAGAAGATAGAAATGAGAATTCTGTAGCAGGAAATTGACACAACTCAATTTTCAAGATTTTGTGACTTAACCCCCTTTTAGTTCTAGGGTCCTCAATTGACAAATTGGAAGAAATAAAGCTGCCGCGGGCAGGTGGTGACAAAAATAACCCAAAAAAAGTTTAGGTTACCCGCACTAGGTGAATTTTACCCGCAGCAAGCAAATTTGGCAGGTTAACCACGGCGATGGCAGCACTGCTTCTAAGTGAGAGATGCTTTATGGATGAGTTACGGCTGGGGTAGACAGACCTTCAACTAGCATCTACAGTTTTTGCAGATTTTTGTAATTTTGTAATTGCATAAACACTATAAAAGTATGCATTTTTAGAAGTGGATATTTTCCCTGAGTGAACATATTCTTGATATCGGTTTTTGACCAAAAATGTCAATTTTTTGGAAAAATGCCAAAAATCGTATTTTTGCCCCCCAAATTTCTTGAAAGCCTAACTAAAATTTGCATTTTTAAAAGTTTGAACTTTTTGGCTTTTTGGAATTTAGAAACAAATGTCAAGGAAGAGTTTCTCAAATTTTTGATTTTTATCTATTTTTTTGAAAATTGTCAAAAATAGGCCAAAAATTGACATTTTGGTGGCAGTGGTGGTTTTTTTTACATTTTTTGACCTATTTTTGGCATTTTCTTAAAACCTAAGATAAAAAAAAAAAAAAAAAAAAAACTTTCTAGACATTTGTTTCCTGATTTCAAAATGCAAAAAAGTTCAACATTTCACAACTGGATGAATAAGCTTTGTTATATACCAATTGGCATGATTTGAGCCAGTGAATAGCCTTTTTACTATTGGACTCTCAAAACAAAATCGGTATATAAAACAAATATTGCCTGCTCTTTCATTCTGGCAATAGTAAAAACTCTTTCCCCTCAGTGATCTTGAGACTATCATACCCACCTTTGGTCTCGGGAAATAGTATTTAGTCTCATGCAATGAGATCACTTCGGGGAAATAGTCTTTACCATTGCCCTCATGAGTCATGAGCAGTCAATATTTGTATATTATATACCGATATAATATACCACGATATATGAAGCTATGGTATAGAAGGCCAAGAAAAAAAACATGTGTTTTACAGTCCAGACTTTAAACATTTGGTGAGGGAGGTCCTTATTAATTATTATTTTCAAAAATTTAGTATTTATTTCTATGTAAAATCCATATACCAACGGCTTAATTGACATAATTCAAAAATTGAAGAGGCCCTCCTAATTTATCTTCATGGACAGAAACTTCCACATGTTTAAGTGGACGTAAAACACATAATTTATTTTATTGGGCCTATTGGATGTAATTGAATTTGTCAAAAAGGTCTATTAATTTTGCTCTTAAATATGAGAATTTTATCATACATTTTGTGTATATAATTTCTTTTATTTGATCATATTTGTGACTTTGGTTTATACATTTTGAGCTTGCATACTCTTGAGGTTCTAACATCTTGTGCATAAAGTTGTGGTGTTGCACATCAGTGAATGCATGCATTTCAGCTGGACTGTTTGTATTTGATGATTTATATGGTATCTGCTTGTCTATGTATTGTTGTCATAATATTGGCTGGATGATGTCTGCTTATGGCAGTGCATGTACAAGTACAGAATATACAGAACTTGGGTCTTAAAATATAAACTTCTGTACTACAGTGAAGCAGAGAGGGAACATTAAACAATATAGAGAATTGAGTAAGTCATTGCATATTTGCTGTTAAGAACAAATCGTCATGTGAGTGCAAGAAAGTCGTATCTGCAATGGCTGCCTTGTGTTACATTTTTAACACCTAGTCACTAGAATTCCATAAATCCCTCAGAATTTCTCTGCCAAATGTCAGTGGTTCTTGAAATGGTTCTAAAAGGGAGGTCGGAGCCTCACGATTTCTGAAAATTTATTTTGATTATAACTTGAAAACTAATGAAGTAAACTATATAAAAGTATACATTTTTAGAAACTATTTATAGCATTATATTCTTGATTTAAAAACTCGCTTTTTAGTAACTCACCAAAAACGAGTTATTTTGCCAAAAATTTTTGAACAAGCCTAGGAAAAATATTATTCGGCCAAAATGTTCAAAAATAGGCATAAGTCATCTATATCGATGGTTCTAGGGAATGTTTTCTCAAATTTTTGTTTAATCCCTTAGTTTTGAAAATTTTGGTCCGAATAGGCCAAAAATTCTTTTTTTTCAAAAAATCATGATTTTTAGGCATTTTTGGGCACTTTTTGTGAAAACTACGAAGTTAATCAAAAATTTGAGAAAACATTCCCTAGAACTATCTATTTAGATGAATTTTACCAATTTTGAACCATATTTGCCAAATAATACTTTTTCTAGGCTTGTTCAAATTTTTTTGGCAAAATAACTTGTTTTTGGCGAGTTTCTAAAAAGCGAGTTCTTAAAATTTAATTTTGATGCTATATATGGATTTCTTGTAAAATTTTCTTTCTAAAAATGTATACATTTATCTAGTTTACTTTATTAGTTTTCAAGTTATGATCAAAACCATTTTTAGGGATTATGAGGCTCCGACCTCCCTCAAGGTGACGTTGTCACCTGAAGAACCATTTCAAGAGCCACTGACCCAAGACTGGAAATTATACAGTGTGCAGTCAAACATTAATGGCAAATAGCAGCTATTACAGATACGACTTTCTTGCACTCACATGGCGAAATCACATCTTGGTTATTGGCTCACACACTTGACTTGTCAGTTGTTGCCAACCCATAAAGTTATACCCTGGTCACATATCCTTGCCGGGTAGAATTCAGCGGACATTGACCGGTGTCAGTAAGCTGCAGAGACGCCGGAAGCATGCCGGAAGAATTTAATTCTGAGTTAAAACCTTAATTGCGGCTTGTATACAATGTCTTCAGTCATGGTCTAGTAACAATCGGCGACCGATCAGGCATCACAAGAGCTCGCAAGCATTCACGTTGTCATACCGGCGTTGCGGCTTTCTTCAGTTTACCAAGACAACGATTGGCGACCGTTGGTTATGTGATTGTGACCAGGGTGTTAGTATATAGTGATCAGTTTGAACAAGTATGTTGGCGCACAATGGAGATTGTAAATATCAATGGTCCAAATTAAAAAATGCAGGTATGGCAAATTTGTTTTGCATGGAACCTTGGATAGAATTATGGTGGATTAATTGCCAATGATATATTCCTGGTCAAACTGAATATCACATCTTCTTTCTCTCTTTTTTATAGGCATATGCGAGGCATCACGTCAGAAAGCCGGTCATTATGGCTCAAGATAGGAATTGGAGCAGCTATCACGGTTGTAGGTGGAATTATAATCATCAAATATGTACGAAGCAGTAGTCAGTCTTGATACAAAATTAATAGTAGGCAACAACATGTATAATTTACACCAACAGAGGGAAATACTAATGTATGGATATATATAGTATATTTGATATATGCTGTAAGACTTCCAATTTATGACACATTTTCCATTTGCTGCTACTCTTCACCACGGTTATTTGGCTGAGAAATTGTGACATTATCAACACTGATATTCTTGATGAGAGTAAGATAATGTTTATGATCTATTCAGTGAATCAAAATGGTATCGAGTGAAAGACTATGTGTGGAAGCAAACATGGCGTGTCATACATTAACGTTTTACAGTATTAAGGCATGCTCTGTCAGTTGAGGAGAGTTTCATAATATGCTCTCAAACAACTATATCCTGCCAATCAAGGAAATAGGATTTCAAGAAAGATGATATCTTCTTATCACAAAGTGTATTCTGAAGTGAAAATGATTCTAGTGAAGCTATTCTCACAAGGAAGAAAATATTCTCCTTAAGCAGGATTATATTTTGCTCAACAAGACAATATTTCCTTATTAGGATGTATCTCAAGCAAGAACATATTTGCTTAAAAGAGGATATTCTCTTTCATAATGGAGGAGATATCATCCCAAAGGACAGGATATTCTCTCTAGCAAGAATATAGCAGAAGCTATATTCTCCTACAGATATATTAAACAATATGGAAACAATATGGACAAAGGACAAGGAGATATTCTCAAGCAACTGCATATTCTTAAAGAATTTCCTTCTTAAAGTACGCAAATGAAAATGACATATAACACAGTCAGGTAACAAAATTACAGAATATGTCTGTCCTTAAGGAAGATGGTATTTTTCATATTGAACTAACTATACTTTGATCAACACCAAATAGGGCGGGCCTTTTCACATCGTGAATTGATATGATGAGTGTGTGCGTAGCTGATCACAGCACAACTGCAGGATACGCAGAGCGCGCTGTACATGTGACTCGCGTATCAGCATCTATGATCGCATGTGTATGCGGGATTATGTTTACTTGCGGATGAAGAAAGCCTCAATTCCCGCCTATTTAGTGTTGATCAAAGTATAGATTGTAGACATAATCAGAGGGAATGACATGCGTGTCAAAATGTCCTAAATTTGATTTTTCCCCATTGCAATATAATCATGCATTAAAAATGCTACATTTTGATCCAAACCCCATAATTTTGGGTTTCTGGTTTTAGAAATTCACCAATTCTTTGAATTTTAAAACAATCAGAAACAAAAGATTGTCTACTTTTATTGTCCTGTAACTCCAACATGGGAGTCATTCCCTCTAAACATACATGTGACTGATCAAATAAATTGTCCGATGCCTAATTTGCATGGAAAATAGGATTTTTTGATACAAAAGTATATTAATAGGATTTCCTATCCATAAGAATTATTATTGAAATCATTAAATTTCCTACAAATCAAATCTGCAAGATGCGTACGATAAGAGCGTGTGCGACTACGCATCGGTAATGAAAATGCACAGCGCGTATCTTGATTGGTTGCTTGCACGGCGATCGCGTGAAAAGTAAAGTCTTTCGTACTGCGTGAGGTGAGACGCTTGTTTACTCTACGCATTTGTTGCGTTCAAAATTTCATGATTTGTAGGAAATTTAATGACTTCAATAATAGTCTTTAACATATCATCAAGGTATGATAAAACAAGTTTAATTAAGCACGTTACTCAATTTTATGTTTTTGCAAGTTTATTTTGTACCATAACTTTTTAACACAAAGTGCTTAAAGTTATTAAAAGTATACATTTCCAGAAAGGAATTTTCACAAGAAACATGATGGTGATGTTGATTTTTGGTCACATTTTTTGAGAAAATCACAAAAAACAACATTTTTGGCCATTTGGGCTTCTAACCAAGCTAAAAAACACAATTTAAAAAAAAAATGACTTCAGAATGGGAATATTAATTTAAAACGCCTATTCAGATGTTGTTTTATTTTTATTTTTGAGGATTTTTGTGAATGTGGATCCTAATCATGTCTCAATGCTGCAAGCACACCAGACATGGAAATCAAAAGATTGCTTTATTGTCATTAGCCCTCAATAATATAGGTACTGCATAAACAAATCAGCTTTGTATTCTGTGAAATTTTACCTGATCTCCAGCATAGGTAATCGATCTAGTATTATAGTCAAACAAGTTTTATTGTTTAATGTTATGTTTTATTGATTCATTTAGACTGATCCAAATTAGACTTGTGTTCTCAGTTCCTGTTGCTGATGATCTTGGTATTATCGGTTGATTTGTTATCCAGTAACCTAAGCAGGATCTCATCATAAATATGCTAAGTAAATATTGTCCTTCATCTCTATATATGGTGCAATTTCCATTTATGAAAGAGGTATCCAATTTGGATCAGCCTAAATAGCCTATTTACCAGCAATTCTAGATATCTTAATTATCTGTTCAACAGTGACTTATCATTAATTCCATGTAGCAGGTCACAATCAAAAATGTCTGTAACCCTTTCGATCCAATAGAACGCCTGAGCGATTCTAAGAAGCTTACCAGAGTCTCAGAACGCTCAGGTGTGTAAATTAATTCAGTATCTAGGCTATATACACCTATATTGCATTTCAGGGTCAAAAGGGTTAACTACTAACTTTTTCTTAGTTTTTATCTATTATCTATGACCTGTATTTTGTTGTTTTCAAGCCTGAATTTGTGATATGCTTACTACATCACTCTGTCTTGGGCTTCAACAACTCTTATAGCTGACCCAAGGAAGTTAAAAAAGGGGAATCACTACTTGCCACCATCTAGTTGTCTGGAGTGGGCCGAGTTAAGGTGCGTTCATAGTCCAGCAACGCCATCAATCCAACATCGCTCCTTCAGTCATCGATGGCTGATGTCACAGCGACAAGTTTAGACGTCGATAGACATCATGCAACATCTCAGCGATGAAGATTCCGAGTTGAAATTTGTTAAACTTTTTTCAGCGATGACGCAGCATTAGCCAAATTATGCAAATAAGTTCAAGGGCGCACAACCTATAATCTTTTTGTTTGTAAACATTTTGTGATAAATTGCTATAAAGATACATAAAAACGTCCTCCGCAGAGCAATGGCATGCTTGTGTCCAGCCATCTTTATGATCGTCACGGGCTTCAGCGCGTATTGTTGAGCAATGATCCCTGACCATCGATGGACAGCGACAGTATCGCTGCGATGTTCTGCAATGGAATCGCTGGACTATGAACGCACCATTATTGACCATGTTGACAAAGAGTATAAACCTGGACATTAGGACATAACACTAAGTGGTGTATGTATATTTATATCATGCAAAAACCGTGTCTGTGTTTCTAGCTACAGAACCAATAAGTTACCCTTTAATGACCAACAAACAGTGTTGCTAACCTCCTAAGAATAAAATACCAATTTCCCCTTTTTAACTTCCTTGATCCAACCCATAGATATAAATGGCAGATACCTGACTGCCTAAATAGCCTATACAGGTTGTAACAGAAAAAATTATACGTTCTTTTTAGCGATATCATGAGGAAACTAAAAATGTTGAATTCACAAACTTTCCATTATTTGAAAGGCTATCTGATTGGCTAATAGAAGCAGCTTAAGTGATCTCATTTGATGGTCAGGTTCAAAAGTTATGACTATTTAAGTAAAGACCGGTAAAAACTACTTGGGCCGATTTCACCATTTTCGAGCTCAAATACTTTTTCATGATTCAATGAAGATAAACAATGCAGTGAGATAAAATTGACGAAAGGCATACTTTATTTCAAGAACATTTAATGTTTTTAATTTTTTTCATATGATAAGAATAAATCATAAATAATTTTACGATATTTTAGATGAAAGTTATGCTTTAACAGATTAAAATATTGCTCATGTTCCAGAGTAAGCATAAACAGTTGCATCAAAGACTCGATATCTTTGGTGGAAACGGGAAAGCAAAGAATTTAATGCAATAATTTTTTTTTCAGTTTTCTTACACAGTCTCATATTCAAAGGAAAATATGGAAATTAAAATAAACTAACTAGCTCAATTGATAAAACTTGATTTTTAAAGAAGTTAATTTCAGAAAAAATACTGTGTTTAAATCTGGGTAGTCTTAAAGTGCCTGTGTGCTGATTCTGCCATTTAGATGATATGTTGTCTAACCAACTAGGATATCTCTTAAAAAATTGCTTTAGCGTCCCGTCCAATATTAAGAATACAACATGTTCTACGGGCAAGGTCATCATTATGACCTCCTATATTGCCTTTGTTAGATGGAACACTAAAATCAGCCTTGTAATCCTGTTGAACATCGTATGGCTGATTTGGGGCATTATGCGCTATTATTATTATGGCCCAGGTGGTTTGAAGGTAGGGTCAGTATAATTGCCATAACTCTGCTTGTAGACCATCAATTTGGATGAAACAAAGTGCATTTTGTAGCTAAAGAAGTTGGCTTTTGATATACATAAATGGCAATGCGATATAGAGTGTAACTTTATTCTTTCAGCGTAAATAACAATGTATAATTTTTTCTGTTACAACCTGTAGTCTGAACAATAATGTATTGGATAGTTTAAACTGAAATCCAGAGTGCAGGGCTGAATTGTTTGTTAATGCAAGCGCTGCCCTGGATTTTAGTTTATATTGTCCAATAAATTAATGTTATGCCTATAGTGTAATAGCCTCGGCAGCTCTGGACTCAAAGTTGCGCAAGTATTCTGGTTCATAGGTCCTACTTAACGAGTGCAGAGGTTCTGTTGCATATAGAGAAAAATTGTACAAATAGGATGGTTTGCAAAATTGAACACAAAGTTGAGTGCATGTTTTTTAGTATTCGTGCATTACTACAAGATACGATGAATTATTGTTAATTCTTGAATACCCTCAATTTGATTCCTGTGCAGGAATAAAAAATGATGCCGAATATGGTATGTAACTCTGCTTCTATGCTCTGTCCCAATCTTCTCAGAATGCAACATATTGAGCTGTCAAAGTTCTTGTTGTTGAGATCCGATTCTGGTTTATACAAGCATTGCTATGGGTTTGTTATATTTGTCACCATTCTCCTGGAGATGTTGAACATGCATATTTTAAATAGTTTATGCCAATTGAAACTACATGAATGAATTGAACACCATATGGGCAGTTGCAGTTAAATATTAATCCAGCATTTAAGGCAATTCACCAAAATTCCAAGTAGTTTGGCTGGTGTAGGCAGGATGTCATTAGAGTTTCTCTTTTCAGTCAATTGTTTTATTTTCTGCCCATGATTTATATTGAGTGGGGCACCCTCTTATCCCTCTTTTTCATGTAAAATAATCTAGAAAATGATCAAACGTCTAAGTATGCATTTTGTTATTGTATTTTAATGACATTTGGATTCAAATAGATTTTTCATTTAGATTCAGATACATATTTTATATTGTTGAAAACTTGCAAAACCAAAACATGCATTTGAGTAACAAATACTTAGTT
>JXSR01S075435.1:74193-85554 GCA_000969725.1 Ophiothrix spiculata | reverse complement strand
TTCAAATAGATTTTTCATTTAGATTCAGATACATATTTTATATTGTTGAAAACTTGCAAAACCAAAACATGCATTTGAGTAACAAATACTTAGTTAACATTACTCGTCATGTGAGTGCAAGAAAGTCATATCTGCAATAGCTGCCATTTGTCATAAATTTGGATTGCACACTTTATAATCTACAATCTTGGGTTAGTGGGTTCTAAGAACCATTTCAAGAACCACTGACATAAGAAGGGGAAATTTTGAGGGATTTTTCACATTCTTGTGACAAGGTATAAAATAAATTTAACTTAGGGCAGCCATTGCAGATATGACTTTCTTGCACTCACATGACGAACTAACTTGCAGGTTTCCTGTACATTTTTTCCTGTACAAATTTAGCAGCTGCTTGAATAATATTTTAAAACTAGTAAACCTTCTTGGGTACTTCAGGCTATCTGGACCATTCTTTTTGATATGTCACAAACGCCTCGCAGCATTACACGTTTCTTTACTTGAACATGTTTATAGTTTTGGTTTTCATTCTTACAGAATAAGCATACCTTGACATTCCAACATTAGGCAACAGATTTATATTCTGCTTTAGATTAAACCCAGTAGGTCGAAATCAGCCTCAAACAAATTGGCAGTAACCACAAAATTTTGCCAAAGCATGTCGAAAATCATTTATCATCAGCAAATTGTGCAACCAATGAAAAAGGCAATTCCATGTTCAAGAAAATTGTAACAGTGTGACATTTGTGAAATCCCAAAGAGTGACCCGCTAGTGAATACTGATGAAAACATGCAGAGATATATTAGTGACTTCACTACAGCAGGTTTAAAAACTGAGGGAGGAGATGAAAATTGTCTTGTTATCTGAAATTATTTAATTCAAGGTACTTTTTAGTTCAATTTTGATCAGTCTCCATCTGTAATTATTTATACAAACAATATAAAGAATGCATATATGACAGTATGCAAAGATATGTTGTAAATAAAAAGGAAATGATATGAAAAAAATTGTATTTGTATTTTATTGGATTCGTTGTATCGTTTTTCATTACAACACCGATGGCTTATGTATCAGGGGTGTGAGAGTTCCTCTTTTCAGCTGACTTCCTCATTTTTGAAAATGTTCATGTGCTAAAATTTTAGCTGTTTTTATTCATTTTCAGCCCATTTTTGACCTTCTACTCCAACTTTACGATACTTTTCCTTGTTTTTGTCAACTGACCTCTCACACCCCTGATATATTTAGGGTACTTGCACATACATTGAATCTGATTTTACACCAATATACAGGTACTTATGACATATTACTGGCCAAATGTAATTTATGGCCACGCGTTTTTGAGCTGGTAGATTTTCGTGTGACATGGAAAGCTCACTTTTTGAGTTCCGAGAAATATGCCGATTGTCATTTGAAATGAATTATTTCAATAATTATGTATGGTACTATAGGAAAAGTATACATATTTTGAAAGGAAATTTCACAAGGAATCCAAAAATGACATTGTTTTTTTTTATGTGGGGTTAATGGAAAGAGAGCAATATAAAGTAGAAGGTGAAATTTTTCATGAAATGCTGAACTTCACAACTTTTTGTTTTCATCTTATACCCCACAGAGGGGAGCGTGGCCGAGCGGTTAGAGCACGGGTCTCGTAATACAGAGATTGTGGGTTCGAGCCCGGGCCGGGCGGTTTTCGTCTCCTTGTTTCCTTGGGCAAGAAACTTTACTCTACTTGCTCCGTGGTCGAACAGTCACGTAAAGCCGTGGGTCCCCTGTAGGTATAGACTCCTTCATGGGGTATGCAGTTATTCAAGTACTTGTATCATTGATTGATTGATTGATATCTGGGACAATCATTAAAAAAAACCCATCATATTTGAACTCTACAGAGCTACAGCATTCCATAAATGTATACTTTTGCTATAGTACCTGCTTTAGATTTTCTGTTGCACAAACATCTTTTGACATGGTTGAAAATGTACAAATTTTGTTCAAATTCTCAATTGTAATGATTATTATAATTACAATTAACATTATCCAACACAATAAAAACAAAAAAAACACATCTGCAGTGATTTCCAAATGATTGATAAATGAAAATTTAACTTGTTTCCTATTACCATTTATACATTAGGGGTGGCCCAAAGAGAGAATATCTTGTGTAGGTTACATGGAAATGGCACACATGATGTCGCATTCATCTACAGACAGGTACAACTCTGGTGATTTTCCTTGTGCTTGTTGGTCCAATCCCACATAGAGAATAATTTTCTTAGGCACTATAGACCATATCTATAATTGACATACTCCTTCCGTTGATGGGGTAAATCCGAACGGGGAACGGGGAACGGAACTCAGAGCGAGAGCAAGTAGTGTATTTATCATACTTGGCCTCGTTCTGAGTTCCGATTCCCCGTCCGGTTCTGTGGATTTACCCCATCAATGGCGGGAGTATGTCAATTATAGATATGGTATATAGCTTCATGTTCAGCAGTAACCTCTATGGGTGCTGAACCTTGATCAGACCAAATATGCACCATCACTGTTTGGATCAGCTCCCTGAGTTTAAAACGGGTTTCTACCAGACAATTTGCAGTTAGTTCCTTGTCCGAGCAAATTTCAAGCACACTCAACTTTTTGGCACCAGCTGGGTTGGAGATTGGGATCTTTCACACCACAAACAAGCACCTTACCGTTTTGAGCTAGCTTGATGACTCCCCATGGCATACCTTTCCTTCTTTGATCATCACTTTAATAGGTAGGCCTAATTTCCACATTGTGAATCGATACAGAGAAGGGTGTATGTAGCTGAACTTGGTGCAATCGAGTATGGTACTAGAACTAGAACTTCATCCAACTTACTCGCGGATGAACGGTTGAAGAAAAGCCTTGCGACGCCCACCTTTTTAGTGATGATCAAAGTACAGTAGGAACTCTTTATAACGAAATCTGATATATAAGAAAAACCCTGTTACAAAGAACAATTTTTCCTATACCATTATACTAATTTCTTTAGTTTTTTATTATATTCAAAACCCTGATATAACGAATGTTTTGATATAAAGAAGTAATTTCTCTTCTTCCACCAACTTCGTTATAAACAAGTTTCTACTGTATAGGGTCATCAAAATGTGACGCCATACTACAGGGTGTCCCAATAAACATTGTGCATGGAAACGGCACTAATTTTCTCAGAAGTTAGGCACACCAGTAACCTCAAAGTTATATATTCCAAAGATCATAGTTTTATTCATCATCGTTGAAAATTTCAAGAAAATTCATTGATGCAAACCAGAGATATCATAGATTTTGTCTGCTTTTACCATTTTCCTTCTGCACAATGGGATTCCTATGGTTAAGCATGTTCTCAAAGAACATCGAAAGGGTCTTTGCAACATTGACGGTTGAATAGTTTAGAGTGACAAAGTCAGAACATACGTTTCGCCAATATTCTTTAAAAGGTAATCATATGAAGCCACTTTGGATATGATCCTTTTTTTCTTTATCTATTTTTTTTGTGTCATTTTCTCTATAATTATATATGATTTTATCTATTCGAAAAAGTACACAAAGATTGTAAAATTACTCAATGCATCCTATATATTGTTTACATGCTAAGGGGCAGCTGGTTTCTTTTTCTTCTTTTGGAAACTGAAAACTCAATCTAACAAAGTAAATTATATTTTCTATATAAAACAAACAAACAAACAAAACAGAGAGTTGTCTTAGTTCCTATTTCAGATCAAAAGCAGTGAGTCCATCACAGGGTTAGTGTTAATGGCAATTGTTAAGAAAAGGGAAACCTCTACGAAATCTTCTAATTAAAAATCTTTGAATGAATCTGGCTGCTCGCATTGTTTTAAAAATTCTAACATCACCCAAATAATGTTGTATCTTAATATTGACCAATAAAAATAAAAATATACCGTATATCAATCACATTATATTTGTGTTATTAGTGTTTTAATAGTTGCGTTCCTTAAGATTTTGGTTATTTTCAGTGGTTGTATTCTAAGAGTTCTTTAAAGTCATGTTAGTGTTCGTTTTTCACTTGTTCATTTTAATTTTTTTCTGGTCATTAACATGCTGCACATCCGTCAATATGTCTCCATTGGCTGTTGATTATCTTTGACCCTAACAGCATTAGAAATCTTTTATAGTAAATTTCTCAAGTGCCGATTTCGCATAAGACCCTTTTTTCATGCCCTCTGATTACAGGCTTAACCACAGGAATCGCATTGTGCAGAAGGAAAATGATACAAGCTAATAAAATCAACAATATCTCTAGTTTGCCTTGATGGATTTTCTTGATTTTTTCAGCGTTGATGGACAAAACTATGGGCTTTAGAATGTATAATTTTAAAGTCGCTGGTGTGCCTAACTTCTGAGAAAATCAGGTCCGTTTCCATGCACAATGTTTATTGGGACACCCTGTACAAATAATAGGAACCGTGTCCAGTCATCCATGTTGTGAGCAAGCTAGCAGATTTTGCAACTTATACTACTCGGTCGACTCTTTCTGTGTCGAATGAAGCATAATTGTATTAATGTATTTGGCAGAGAAAAATTGGTATAACAGTGTTGCTGGTGGCAATGAAATAAGTACTTTATATCAAATTTCATTAAATCAAGACAAGAAATAAGTACCGTATAAAATAAATTTGCATGCAGATAATTAAAAATATAAAATTATAGCAAGAATTTTCTAATTAGATTTTTGATTTCATCAACAATGGGTTTACTGTATATTCTTAGAACGATAAGTCAAAAAGAGCAGCATTACAACCCCAGTTCCATTTTGATGAACATCCTGACATTAAAATCCTCAATCTCATCTAATACTGCTTTCACTTTTTGTCTGTCATTTGGGTCTTTCTTCAAAACATCTTGCACATACTTGATATAAACACAGTTAACACATCCACTGCCGCAACAAGTCTCTGGATCCGGAGGAATCAGCTCACCATCTTCTGTGTTGCTATGGTTACTGGCATCTAACAATTGCACTTTTGCTTCATCTAGGATAACTGGTTGATCAAAGAAACTGGGTATATCTTCCTGGTTATCCTTGCCATCATGAGTTGTGCTACATTTATATCTTATGCAATTAATTGTTGTTTTCTTGGTATTATTATTAAGTAATTGTTTCCATAGAAGACCAGTTGACTTTAACAACAGGTCACTTCCATGTTTGAAGCATCTCGTAAAATCCTGAGTAGATTTAGCACCCATAGCATTTGACGTTGTAAGCCTAATTGCCTCGTCGTTCTGTCTATTCAAACATATCATACTTTCCAAATCTTTATTGTCATTATATTTTATAGTTCTATGCCCTGAGTTATGCGATCCTTTTGTACAATCTGTATCTAAATACCGTCCACAAACAGGTTTGATTACGGTTGGTCTTCCTGAGGAGAAGGTCGCCAGAGGTATTGATGACTGATGACCTTTAGCATGTTGAGGGCTCAGTGATTTTCCAAGCTGTGTTGTAAATCTAATCATGATGACTTTTAGAGATGTTTGAGGATGACACTTGTGGCATTGAGGAACCTGTTTTTTAAAATAGGAAAAAAAAGCTTGATTAATTATAATGCTCTCACAAAATTCTAGGGGGAATTGAGTGTTGGTTTCCAGCTAGAATTGATGTAATTTGATTAAAAGGGCTGAAATCTATTTTTAAAAAGAGGGAAGAAAAGGCTTGATTATACAGCTCAACAAAAATTTAAATAGTGTAAAAATCACTACCTGCCAAAGAAGGAAGTTCCCTATGCTACATGGTAAACAAAAACTATTGTGATATGGTTTCCTAAAATAACCAGGGAAAAAATTTCGGTTTGGTCGACCCTAAACTTATTTTAGTGGTTTTGACAAAATAACAAGCAAAAAAGAAGGGTTTCTAGCAGTTTTCCAAGCATTTTGTGTAGAATTTTAATAAAAAACGACCTACATTTACGTGTTTTGGTCCTTCGGGTGTTCTTTTGATAGACATTTAGGGAAGTACCAGTATTTACGGAACGATTTATGGAACTTTCAGGGTGCATCACAAGACATGAGAAAGTATTTTATAAACATTCTCAGCACCCCAATCAAAACTTTGTGACCTTTTTCAATGCTTGATAATGATATCATCACTTTTAAAATCGTAGCACACGTTCAACTCGATTGTGTCAGGTTTAAGAAGTGATACTCTCACGGATGAGCCACATCACATTCATTCATACATTAGAGTGAAAACAACTGATCACAGCTGATCGGTAAAAAGTACTAATTGTAGCAGGTGAGATTGCATGCGTTGTATAAACTGTCAAACCATAATGGCCACCGTCTAGGGCAGGGATTCTCATCTAGAGGCTTGCGCACCAAATTTGGCGCTTTGACAAGTATTGATTGTTACCCGAAATATCTGGCTGTGCTGTGGCACAGCCAGAAGCAAGCTCTGCAATAAAACCTGCGCATAAGTGCACATACCCAATATCCCAAATAATGATCATAGCTATCAAATACGAACTGCAACCCTCCACAAACATGACAAAGGATTTATAATAAATTTACCTATTATAAATACTTCCCGAAGTTGTTAGTCACACAAAAAATGATGTTTGAAGATATGTTTACAAACCGTTGCTATGTAAACAAAGGAAACATTCCGTTTGATTTCTCTGATCAGAACAGTGCGATTTTCATAAATTTAATTCAAAAAGATTCCTTTCATGAATATGTAATAAAACATTTCTGTTTGTTCAAGTACCGTTTGTATTTTTCAATTTATGCACAAATGGCCTTTATGTGATAGGCTGTACTACACAGTTTGCCTCAAGCCAAAAACGAAGTTTTTTTGGCTTGTGTTTCTCGAGCAAATTGATTGGGGCTTTGACATGTTTGACGCTCTCTATAAACAAAGGAATACTTTAGAAATGCGCTGAGAAATTGCCGCTTTCCCTACAATATTAGGGAAGTACCAGTATTTATGTGGACTAATTGAGAACCCCTGGTCTAGGGTATGTGTTGATCGTAAAACACGATCCGATTCACTGCTATGATAATCTTGTTCATTTGGATCGTGTGAGGAACTACGCCAGAAACAAATGACCCATAATAATGACTTCACCAATATAATAAATCCTTGAATGTAAAGCTTAATCCATTGATTTGAAGGGGCGGTTTTAATTAAGTCGACCTTGTAGCGCCTGCTTTCAATCACTGGCCGGAATAGTCAAACATCTATGAAATAATGGTATCGCCAAACGACATTACATTTATTATAAATTAATGAAATCCCATGATGCAATCTGCAACGTGACAATTAAGGTTTTGTTGACATCGTTTGATCACCGGGAACGCATGTTGTAGACAAGAAAAATCACATGCAGATATCGCCTTTAGTGGAAATTCTTCATTCTTCATTTGGTATTCTCCAGAAAAAGTACAGCAACTTATCCATGGAGATTTGTGCCGTGCAGACGTAAACGTGCTAAATAAATTACCAACGTGAATGAGTAAGTGAGTAAGTTTGTTTGATATTAATTATATAAAGTAATCAAGCCAATTTGTTTTTGTTTGGAGTCATATTGTCACAGTCATGTAGCCGTAAGGTGCGTTACAAATTTCGGAACGCTAGCCCATTTTACACTTTACAGTCATAGGCTACCGAATTCGACGTCAGTGCCTCATATAGTATATGAGGCACGAGTTCAGTGCAAGGTATGTGCACTTATGTGATAGGCTCAATTGCAGTGCCCACTAGTACTTAGCTTAGTACTGGCTTACAGATAAACTTGAATAAGTAAGCTTACCGCAAACAAACGGTCCAGTTTCCTGCTGAAAATCAGACTTTGGTTTAAACTTAAAGCAGCACTAAACATGTTCAGTAATGGCAGAACCAGTCAGCATTTTCTTACTCTCAGACTCAGTAGCCTACGTGCTACCGTGCTACCTGAGATGAAAATATCAAAAACACGAATTAATCAAGTTCAAGTGATTGCATAATCTTTGTTTTGATTTTCACCCTGGATCATACAACCTTTCACCTCTAAGGAACAACTCGTCGTCTAATGGGCTACGGACTGTCTTCAATTTGGTTCTTCGCAACAGGCGACGCAAAGCTTTTCGAATTATTTTGCGATTATTTACCCCTCGTAAGGTAAGGTATGACCATGTGGACAGAATTATTGAACACATTTAAACATATGTAAGTTCGTTTTAAGAAAACTTTCTTGCTTTGCATACATAATTTACAACGCATAATTAAATTGTTGCAGGTTGTCATGGTTGTCGAATTTGGAATCTTGACATTTCATATTCGAGACACTCATGCACTTCATACAAACCCGTTCCTGGATTCAGTATCTTTTTAGTCTGGATTCAGTATCTTTTTGCATGTTTGTAGGTAAAAAGGGCTATAAAATATTTTTTTCTCGGTTGAAATGGTCATGAGTCAATCATCATGATAATAGTTCAGGAATAAAAACACATAATTTTCTGCATAATATATTATATAGCCTATAGGGCCTAAGTATTTAGAAGTTTAAAATAAAATTCAAAACATGATGATCTGTAATTTGCCTTAAAATGTATTTAAAATTTATCATTAATTTCAAGTGAACGCCGAACGTGTATGAAATGTCCAGGATTCCTAAAGTCAATCTCAGAAATAAGCTCCCCGTTTCGCGGGGTTTTTACTCATTAATGCGTGTTGTCAAGAAGTACTCTGCGCCGTACGCGACACACTGCAATTCACGCAGTTGGATGTGATAGGTTGTTCCCGCGATCATCACGCAAAGTTCTTGTCACTGGGGAAAATTGACCAGTCATAACGATCATCGTGCGTTAGTTTTGTCAGGCGATTTAAATTCTGAATTACGCGTACGCACGGATTGCGTAGAAGCGCAATTGTTTGAATATTCTGGACGCGATTTTCAGGGAGCTTATTTATAAGATAGACTTTAATGAGTACCGCGTAAACAGTAGGCCTAATAGACTCGAGTCGTAGTATGTTGTAGCTCGATGTAGCGCTGTGCATTCTGTCCACTAGCGCTACGTACGCTACATAGTGTGTAAAAATAGCTGTGGTCGTTCACATTCACAATTGACCAGCCAAAAATTAAAAAATTCTTCAGGTAGCAAATATTTGAAAAATCAGCATTTTGTGATATAGGAAATTGCACGTAAAAAGTTTTATCACTGAAGGCCCGTTGGCTCGGGAGCACTCGTAGCTACTTGTTACTATTTCGCGCTATTTTTGATGCTTACCGGTAAGACAATGTGTAAAAAATGAGTGCGTGCATTGTGTTTTGCATATTAGGCGCAAATCTTACGCTTAGATACCACGCATGTGTTTTGTCAAAATCTTCCCGCCGCTGACCAACAACTGATTCTGTAACGCTACCATCTGTTGGTGAAAATTACCACCACGATCGTCTTTAAATCTAGAAAATGCTCTTTCAAACCTGTATTTTCTTTACATATTATATTCAGTTATTACTGTAAAATTATCGGACCAAATTACAACACAAATGTTTCAGTTATAAAATTGCAACTTGAAGCGAAAAGACATGTTCACATTTTTGTTCTTTTTATAAAAAATATTTACCGATTTTCGGTGTTTCTTTAAATTAGAACAAACTCTGATTTATTATTGCCGCTCAATTCCATGGATTGGCAACCTCGAGGAATGCTAAATAATTAACAAGAAATAACCATTAGGCTTACACATTTTACCGGGGGAGGGGTGCCTTTTTTGCCTTTTTTTGAGTGATTCACACACAATTTCTACGAGTTTACAATATCATCAATCTAAAGGATTTTCAGTAACCATATAATGGGAAATCTTCGCAACTATAATCATGTTCAAAGAATTTATTTTCATCAATGCAAGTTTGATAACAATGAAATAACGAACAACAAAACATTTGACAATAAATTTATATGTTAGGGCCTTAAGGATTACCATTTGAGATTAAGAAAGTCCATACATGAGTATGGTGTCCTCCTTGCAATGACATAAATTTGCCCTCCCCAGCATGTAAATTTTTCTTTGTGTTTTGTTTTATCAAGTTGCTTCAGTATGGCCAGGAGGCGTCTGGAAGCAGCCATACTAGCTGGGAAGGCCATTGACGATGAGCAGAGCAAACCAGTGGGTGAATTCAACAGTGCCGAATTGTTGCTGTCCATTACCCAGAATGCCAGTGATATGGGTGTGTACAGCTTGCAGTTCTCCCCAGAGGGCAACATGCTTGCTGTAGGCTCTGGCAATGGAGCCATACGGGTAGGTGATTTATCAGAATAGAACTTTATAAGGTATAGAAGTTCTAAAATACAAATCAAATATTTTTGGTACTCACATATATATTTCGACATCAGTCTGATGTCTTGGTCACTCCGCACTGATGTTTGTTGTGAGGTGTTTCTAGATCCTAGCATCTTTAGTTCGGCTTGATGACGTAATAGCCAAACTAATTGGATGCTGCTTGATGATCTGGTTGTAGATTGGATCAAGCTTGTATGCCCCCTCGTCTTTGTTCATAGTTCTTGTTCCTCTGCTCCTAATCCAGACATCATCAAGCCGAACTAAAGATGCTAGGATCTAGAAACACCTCACAACAAACATCAGTGTGGAGTGACCAAGACATCAGACTGATGTCGAAATATATCCGTGAGTACCAACAATATTGGATTTGTATTTTAGAACTTCTATATCTTATGAACTATGAACAATCCTGATGAATCTATTTCAAGTGTTAAGATTAGAACTTTTTTTATCATACCATCAATTAATAGGTCTATCATTATAATTGCCTCAATTGGTGTTACTTTTTCCTGCTGGTTGCAGTATTCCCTATAAAGAATTGTGTGCAGGCCCTATTTGTGTATTTTGCATTTGTTTGCCGTATCCAATTGTGGAGTTTTAAAAATGCACCTATCTAGTTGGAATAGCCTTAAAATGGCATGACACATAGAGGGGTTATAACACAAAATAATCTCATTTTACACTTTGAAAGTCTCCAGTTAAGCCGTTTTAACACCCATCTGAGACCTTATCCTATTGTTTTTTCGCTCCATTATTTTGTAGGAATGGAGCGTTAAACAATAACTCTCCATTCATGAATTTACACGAATCATCGTTTAGTGAGCTAGGGTCGGGTCATGGTTAGGGTCAAGTTTTGGATGGGACCTAAAATATACTTTTCGCATTAATAATTTCATGTTCTTTTTTAATACCAGCTTTCTTGCATTTTATTACGTGTAAAACATGATAGAGTATAGGCCTATCATGTAGCAACCTTTTTGTAGGCTTAGAATACAATTTTATTTTATTTTAATGTTTAATTTTTATTATAAATAATTTCACCTTTTTGTGCATTATAAGT
>JXSR01S075435.1:43539-55077 GCA_000969725.1 Ophiothrix spiculata | reverse complement strand
TTTTTACTCTTCACATATATTTTAAAGAATTAAGTCATTCCATTGATTTTATCGCAAATACCAAGTAATGCATGGCTTAATCTAAGATTGTGGGTCATTATTTAGAGAAAATATGCATTTTATACTACTAAATGTAACTTTATACTGCTAAATTTTATGTTTTCCATCAAAAATATTGAGTTTTCATATTTTACATGTTTCAAGAAAAAAAAAAATAACCGACCCAAATTTTTGGCATTTTAGAGTCGGTCGCGGATGGCAAACAAACATTTTTTTAGAATTAAGAACGAGCCATCCATTTTACAACCAGTCCATTCTTAAAGAATTTATGTATTTTGGTCCTAAATTCTTAAACCCAATGCCACAATTCCTCAGATCATGTACAGGGTCGTATTGTATGCAGATCAAGGAAATTTTATTGGGGAATCTGGAATCGCCGCCATCTTGTGTTTCTCGTGGAGCAGAGATATTGTACCACTGGATATATTCCAGTTTTACCTGATATCCAGGCAGATCGCGTAAATCTTCACTTGACGCATATACAGCGTGTGCATTTTGTTTCACACACAAACCGCGTCTGCATTTCAAGTAGTGTGTATTACGACTTGCTCTGAACGAAGTATGCCAATTTTCCTGCTAATCCGTTGCAAAGATTCTTGAAGTGTGGTACGCGGAAATGCCAGAGATGTAATAACTCACCATCCATTAGCGACAATCCAAGATCTGAAGGTGGCCACCATCCCATAGGATTTACACAGCAGTCAAATCAGAATGGCGGCGAGTCCAGATTCCCCTATAAAATTTCCTTGATGTAAATGCAATTGTCACCTTGTATTGCAAAGTCACGATGATCATTTTTTTACAAGGAATTATGAGACGGACTTTAACTGAGATATCATCTTTATTTTTGTAGGATGGCAAGGTGTTGACGGCATCATGGCAGGCAGAAAACGCACTACAGATCTGGGACTGTGCATCGGGTCGCTTAGAACAAACCATCCCACTACACAACCGATCCATGGTTGGAGAATTCCCCTACTGTGCTCAGTTCTGCGACAACAATGTTGTTTTGGCTGGAGGGAGTGGCACATGTAGTGTACAGGCAATCAACAAAATTAACAACGAGGTAGGTCCATTGGTCGTTAGCTTGGCATATGAGAGTATCCATATTACAAAAAAATCAGCCATATTGGAAGGAAACCTATAGTTTATTCAGTGAGTCTTTGTTGTCCTATGTTGGTCAACTTAATGCTTTCAATATAGACCACATTCAGCACAAGATGTCCCCCAACTACACTACTCAGGGGTCTATTGTTTGTGAATTTAATTCATGAATATTTCAAAGGTAGCGATCACGCAGATATCTCCCACGCACGCGTACATTTTCAATGTGAAAAACGTTCATGAATTTCTGCCACAAACAAACAACTACGATGCAATTTAAAACAATTCAACAAAGGGTTTAGCTCGTAGCTATATTGGATTTCACAAAAACATAAAAACCATTTGTAAGTGTACAATACATAGTAAGGTATAGGAATTTAGCACAGGTAAAATTCAAACCCTTCGTAACGTTGCGAAAGATCGTGTTAACAATGCATTTTAATGTTACCGAAATCGTCCCTGGTGTGTTAGGAGTCTAAGAGACCAGAGCAGAGTGCACCAGCAAATGTTGCTTTATCATTATTAGTATCTTATGTCACTTGTCTGAGACTATGCCCCCGCACTCCAGTTTTCCTCTTGCTGTGAACCATTAATTAGACCATATTCAGAATATTGTATTGCACTGTAATAAATGCTCCCTATAATAATCCCCTTAACCATAAATTCAAAGGAAAAGGTTAAAACAGGGAACCTAGTATAATTTTTGATTTGTCTCTTATTATCCCCCTGGCTTGAAAAGTAGAAGGGGGATTTTGGCATAGTAGTTGATGTCTGTGCCTTTGTCTGCGTCGTCATCGGCTGCGTTGTGAAAAGTGGTGACATTTGCCTCTAACTTCTGCATACTTCAATGGATTACGACCAAACTTGGATTATGTGTGCAGCATGGGAACCCGCATTTGAGGGCGAGGTCAAAATTCACATACTAAGGTCAAAGGTCATATGAGGTCAAGTTGCAAAATGGGCTGAAATGTGTCAATTTGGCCTCATATGAAAAGTTAAATTCTGATTGGAACCAAACTTGGTTTATGGATATATATATAAGAACCCTCATATGTTAATGAGGTCAAAGGTAACATACCAAGGTCAAGGGTCATATTATGTCAAGTTGTAAAATAGGCTGAAAATGTCAATTTGGCCTAATTTGAAAAAGTCCGAATGGAACCAAACTTTGGTTTTGGATATAATATAAGAACCCTCATATGTTGATGAGGTCAAAGGTCACATAACAAAGGTCAAAGGTCATATGAGGTCAAGTTGTAAGCTATGCTGAAAATCGTTAAAAACATCTACATATTTTGGGACCGTGTCAGCCAGGTGGGTCAGGTGGTTTATTCTACATTAAAGCAATACTATAAGATTTTGATCAAAAATGTTTTATAGTAAAAACAACATAAATGGAGGAATGTGACTATCTAAAAGCGTTTCTAAGTGTATTTTGTGAAACAAATTGTTTTGACATAAAAAAATGGATAAAAAGCATGTGTATGCTATCCTATACTAATACATGTGGAATTAAATTCGGGATCCCTAATTTAATTCAACAAATGACCATAACAGAAAAAGTAAGCATCTTTGAGCCAAAATCGTTTGGAGGGTATTCATATCTACCAAAAACATACCCAATAAGCCCAAAAAACTCATGGGTGACAGGGGTCGCTTCATTTTTAAAACCTTATAGTATTGCTTTAAACAGCTTATCCCTACTGTGCCTCATCTCAAAATACTGGTTCTCGGAACCCCTATTATCAGCTGCTTAATGTAGAATCGAGCTGCATGCCGTATGCAAATGATGGTATCACAAAAGCTCTTACAAAGTGACAGTACTCAGGATTGTCAGGTACAATTATTGGCCATAATTTGACAAAATAGACATGATAGGAATGGAAACAAAATGGTTCAGACTGTACAGGTTGACATGTTATTACTTATTCTTGATCCAAGTGCCTCGCTTTTCTGTGTTGGCTGGGTATAGGCATGGCATGTCCCTGGTTTAAAACAAGATTACAGGGTGTTTCTTATGTTAAACGTACCTTTAATATTCTTCATATTTCCCTTTATTTACCATCAGCTGGTAGGAGCAATCTCGTTGGATGAAAAACCTGTGCAAGCTTTGGATAGCACTAATGGAGGACGATTATTTGCTCTAGGGGGCGCTTCACCTACGATCAAAATTGGGGGACTTATATAATGCCAAAGTAAGTATAATTACTGGAATTGTATTGTGATAAAGAAAGATTGGTAGTTTATGGATTCAAACACGCCACAAAGTTGTTCATCACCAATCAACAACGATGCATCCATGCGTCTGCATGTTTTTACCGCGCGAGGGTGGCTTTAGCCTATGGCCAAAAAATTTCTGCTTTACAAATGCCAAATTCCGCTTTATTCTGCTTTGTATTTTTGCACTTTTTTGATACAATAAAATTCTGAAAAATCTTACAGTTTTCAAGCCATTAGTCGACCTCCGATGTCGCCATTAAATTTCAACATCATTTCTGGTGATCGGAGACATGCATCTCGCTTGCGCCATTCGACCGTGTGCTTGCAAAAATTGCAAAACATCTGGTTTCCATCAGCATAAAAATCGTTCACAAATGATGGTTCTGAAGCTCTATATTATTAGCAGTCATAATCTGCCCTCCTAATTTTGCACTCCGTTTTGGTATTGGTACCATTTTTAATCAAAATTTAATGTTTGTAAACTAAGCTTAATAAAAAAGTTTTTGCCCTGCAGCGATACTGGCACGTGCAGGAAAAGCCCCCGTGGCTAAAAATAATTTTTTCAAAAAATTTTTAATTTGCCGTTTTTGGGTCTTTTTATTTTATTTTTTCCTCAGATATGCTTTTTCCGCTTTTCACTTCAAATTCCGCGATTTTCGCGGAAAATCCGCAACGCGGAGGACTTCAGAATTTACTTTAGCCACCCGAGCGTGATAAAAATACGCCGACGCATCGGATGCAGAGTTGTTGATTCGCGATGAACAATACGCCGACGCATCGGATGCAGAGTTGTTGATTCGCGATGAACAACTTTGTGGCGTGTTTGAATCCCTTTCAACAATGAAAATCTCCCTGAAAACTTATGAATTATGTTTTAAATGTTTTCAATTGAACAGATAGGCCTACTCGATCATCTTCATAAAAATATTTAGCATGCAAAGTGCTAATTTGTGAATGTTTGCTGCTTTGCTGAATTCCAACTGTCGATTCATCACAAATCAACAAAGGTACATTCCTGTAAAAAGAGATACAGTGAGTTGTTGAATGATATATCATAAAGATCAGTCTCCTGTGTGCTGCAGATAGTTAAAAAATAAGTTATATACAAAAGTGCACCACCTTGCAGCTCTACTCAGACCAAACCCCCTTTTTTGGGATGGTGTTTATCATGGGGAAATGGTCTTAAAAATTTCCTCTAACTCAGTTGTTTGGTAGTGTCCTCAGAGTTAGTTTGTTATGCTGCATTGGGGTTTGGTAACTGATACACGCCAAATTTTTTATGTTTTTATCAGGCTCTCCTGTCTCTTCCTGCATTTGAAATAGGACTTCTCAAAGTCCCTTTTCTTAGGAACACGATGGAAATAAACTTCAAAAGCAAAGGTTGACAAGCTATTGAATGCAAATGTCTTGCTGTAGGGTACGATCCCGGGAGGGGGGTATTCAAATTTGGTTTGGGTAGGGATGTGCCTCTGGGAAATTTGGAAAGCCACCCATCTAAATACCAATTTTCAAGAAAAATTGACCCATCCATATTCCAAATCTTTTAAATTTTGAGCCAAATGTAATTAAAAATCTCCCTTTTTTTCTGTTGAAATTTGCTCTATTTTGGGAACATTTTGAGAAGAAATGTCCAAATTTGTGGCATTTGGCACAAATTTCCGAAAATTTTGATAAAAAAACCCATCAAAATACCTCATTTTGCAAAGAAAAAGGACCGATTGGAATACCAGAAAGCCTGATTTTGCTACCCGTATTTGCGGCATGTCCACATAACCCCTTGTGTACTAAGTAGCGCCCCTCTCTCGGGGGTACGATATTGCATCAGTCATAGCAGGGCTCAAACTCACAGATTGTTACTGATTGGGAGTCCTATATATGTAACCTATAGGCAGTTGTACCTAGGCTAAGAGTAGAGTTCAAGCAATGTTTGCTTGTTTTTCTGCCCATTTCGGTCAAGGATGCAGAAAAAAAACACCGCATCCTGCATCTACCAGACAACACAAGTACAGTTTGGTTTTTAAATTGCTCAGTTGCTCATTGATACCATTTCCAGAATTGTAAGTGTGCCCTCTATTGACATAGATCTGATGTTTTAACAAATTAAATACCTGTACAATTACCAAGCATATGCAAATACATGTTATAGGCTGTCCTTATCATATATATATAGTTTCTTCCTGTATCGTACCATCTTTACTTAATTTTTGTTGGAATCACTGATTTAGGGAGATTGTAATCCACTCTACTGGTGTATACTTATATCAGGCATGAGAGTGCACCTAAATGAAAAATCTGGAATGTCATGTAATATTGCTAAAAAGCAACTCAAAACAGGCTGAAAATAAAGAAAATTGAGGAATTTCTAGCATCAAAACCCTGAAATCAGCAATTTTGTAATATCAAAAACTCTGAAATTAGAGAAAAAGCTGAAAAATATCGTACCTGATTATATGCAACCATCTGCACACTTTGGTCTTGTTGCTTCAAAATGGTGTTTAGCACTTGTTTTTAATTTATTGTATGTGTGTATAGGGTTGTTTTTGAAAACTATTAATCCTTACACTGAAGCATATAAAATCCTTTCTCCATGGAAATTCCTATATAAAAAAAAATGTCTATCTTGCCTCATTCGACCGCGAGATTTGAACCCGGGACCTCTCGCAACCCAACTTTGGTTTTGGTAGGGGTGTGCGGCCCTGATATCTGAAACCCTAGTCTGGGGAACGGAAGATTGACTCTGAAAAGAAGGTCTAGAGAACTGAAGGGACCAAAAAATGACCCTTCAGAACTAGGTTTTTGGGCAAACTTGGGCTCTGGAAACAATTTTTTCAAAATTTTGCTTGAAATGGAGGTCTTGGGAACTAAATTTCAAAAAATGAGGCTAGGGAACTGAACTAAAGTTTATTTAACTAGAGCTTTTTTAATTATTTCATGGGGTTTTAATGTATCTTATATTGAATCACAGGGCATAATTTAGTGATAAGAACAAATCAATTATAACAATCAACAAGTTTTCCAGTGGCTGCGACCATGTAACTCATTGAGATATATTTTTATCCTTTTTAAGCCATTTTCATTCAAATTAAAATGTTTTTCAATTTGTTCTGTTGACAGATATTCACAAAATATAACCATCACAATTTCATTCACCCTTTTCCCCCCAATTCACACCCTAAATGGCGATTTTACCAGTACTGTTTTCGCATTAGGGTTTGAAAAAGTACCATCAAACCCTGTGTTTGATAGCCTAAACGGTGTCTCCTGATTCAACTTTCAAACCTATAAAAACCAATAGTAATTCACCTTTTTCTTTGTCATGCTTGCTTACAACATCATACTTGACTGCCCCTCTACACCCACCCACCCCCACCCCCACCCCGCCACCATCTCTTGTTCATCCCTGTGCTATCACCGTTTAAGATTGCCAAAATATAAATATTGCTTCAGACAATAAGAGTCATCAGGACCACATGTATCAAGATTCTTCAGGGTCCCTATCTGGCTTTATTTAAAAAAAAAATTAATGAAAAACTTCTTTTAAGCATCCGATTTCTCATGAAAGTAGATTTTGCTCATTTTCATCCCGTATGTCAGAAAAGTCCATCTTGTTCAATATTTATCATTTGTTAACCTAAAACAGAATAACGTAGGTGAATTAAGTGTATGAGATATTGTCTCCAATGTGCTTCCTCATAGTTCAACACATAATAATTAATTTCAGGATCAAAAAAATCTTCTATTTTAAAGCTTGATTAAGCTGAATTTTGCTTAGCCTTTCACAGGGTAAATAGTACGATACTACAAATGACACACAAAAATGTAAATTAAGAAATAACAAACAAAAAGAAAAATGAGGGTGTTTTGCATCTTTAGATCTTTAAGTATTTCTTTAATGATTAAAAAGAATATTTATGTAATTTGAACTAAATTTCATGTTAAAAAATAAACAGAATATTTCTATTTTTAAGATTTTATCACCATACATATCCTATTATATCACTTACTAAAAACTATTATTAAAATAGCTTATAAATAACTGACTAACCATTTTCCTTTTAAAAGAGACATTTTAGTTCAATTTTGCAGGCCTGATATCCCATTTAACCTTCTCAAAATACCCTAGTGTTTTCCCCTGGTAATAACATGTAATCAGCATGGGATATCCACACCATTTATTTTTAGGCTGATTCTGACAGCTGATTAATCGAATCAACATGCCACTTAATGAAACCTTTCCCAACTGCATTAGAAATTGTGTGGAAGAAATCTTGAATAAGTTTCAATTCTTGCTCCCCCCCTTCCCCATAGTAGGGAGGGTTCCATATAAGGCCAAATTATTACTCAAAGCTCCAGCTTGTTTTATTGTGTGTGTTGTGTCCCTCAAAATCTGAAAAATGATTATTTTTTTTACCTTATTTTATTTTTTCTGTGAAAAACAACTCGAAATCTGAGACAAAATGTTTGTGTTTGCCACGGTTTTAAAAATAGTCGCAGCAATCTTTACGATGTTGTTGCCGATTAATTTTGACACTCAATTTCGCCATCAAGTTAGTAAAATAGCACTCAAGACTTCTGTGACACACACACACACACACACACACAAATCTATAATAAAAAAAATTGAACCGCATTTCGCATTAGTTTTTCAAGAGTAGGAGAGCTTTGAGACAAACTATTTATTTAATATGGCCTAATTTGATTTTTTGTAGCATGAAATCACAACATATATGCAGGGACTGAATTTTAAACATAAGTCAGTTGGGTTTAAAATAGCTCATCCAAATCTCAAAATAAGCAATATGTCGGCAGTAAAAAATTTCTTAGAACATCCAGAAAACTGTCCATGCAATAAAAAATTGATTTGTTTATTTAATTGTTTGTTTATTAGTGATTTAAATTACTCGCTGCATAAGGTCTTACTAATTTGTAGCTCAACATAGCTGAATCAACATTATTGTTATCCATGAAGTAATTTATTGGGCAATACACTATTCAACTGAAGACACATCGATTTTCCAACTGACAACTCTTCCCTCTTCTAACTCATTGGTTCAATTAGTTACATGTAGTAAGCATAGCTTTTCTTTATGCCAAAATCCAATGTTCAAATCCTGGATGATAAATGATTTTGTTCTGGCTGTCATTTATATTTTGAGAAATAATCATTCTTACTCATAATTTACCCAATATTTGACCATATTCTTTTTATAAAATTTTTGTTTGACCATAATTTTTTTCTCAAGTTCAAATGTTATTGTATTATTTGTATTTGTTATTGAAATAGATAAATTTCCTACAAATCATGAACATTATTGGAACACAAGAAGTATGTATGGAAACATATCACAGCCGGGGAGTAGTATATGAAAACCCTTGGGAGGCACTCATATATGGAAGTGACGTACGAGTGCCACTGAGCACCTCGGAAGTAGGGGTCTTTAGGTTGACAAATTGGGTCAAAATGGCCAAAAATTTGCAACATTTTGACAAATGTTGCGAAATTTTCGATAAATTTTGTAAAATTAAAAAAAATTCTGGGTCTTTGAGTGACAAAGATTGGTTTAGTGACAAGGAAGTTTAAAAAATAGGGGTCATTGAGTGGCAGTTGGTAAAAATAGGGGGTGAAAAAGTGGTTGAAAACCAGCTGAACTAGCAATCAACGTTTGGGCAGTCCTATTTTTGATGTCGCTGCATACTGACAAACACTCTCAGCATAAGCACTTTACAGATTGGATTTGTAGGACATTTAAATACTTCAATAAATGAAATTATATTATAATTTGTTTGACAAACTTAACAGATATGTATGGAAAACAAGTATATCCAGGTGCGTAGCCAGGATTGCGTACCCCCGGGGTGCGCAATAAATCCTATTCCAAATCGACGACGAGTGCAGGGCCCAAGAGTTAATCTTCCGTTCCCTAGACTAGGGTTTCAGATATCAGGGCTGCACACCCCTACCAAAACCAAAGTTGGGTGCTCCCCCCCACCCCGAGGCCCAGGGGCTGGAAGGGGCACCTGCCTCTATCGGACGGTTGCCAAATGTATTATTACCAGTAATAATTATTAGAACTACTGCCCCTTTTTTCGTCGTTTTCCCATTGGTTTTATTACTTTATCCCATTTTTGTTGTTGTACACCCCGGGGTGCGTGCGTCCCTTCCGCCCCCTGGCTACGCCAGTGATATCACCTTGCGTAGTATGTGAAAACCTGTTGCACTATCATTCAACATAAACACAGTCCTATTTTTGGTGTCACTGCATACCGGCACACGAGATGAGCATACGCACCATGCAGATTTGATTTGAAGGAAATTCAATTAATAGAAATAATTTGTTTGACAAATTAAACATGGGCTAAAATAAAAGATTTTTATTTATTATCAGTAAATACAGGTAAAAGTTGAATCTGAAGTAACAAATAATGGCAAGTCACTTGGACTGAAATTGCTGCCTTCCTTGTTTTGATTCAGGACTTGGTTGTCTGGCTCGGTCACCAATTGTGAGAATTGACAGACAATATTTGAGGGATATGGACAATGTGTTGTAAATTGGCTTGTCAAACTCTGGTCTTATAAATTAATAGGTTGAGACACAAGTGACAGGTCACAGGATAGGGTACAGGTAAGGACAGACTTCAATTGCAAACTTGGCATACTTGTTTGGACAATTGGTTTGTAATTGAAGCTTTGCAATTTGTGTTCAACTGGTTCCCTTTCCCGGGGGGACCGCTCAATATGGCAATTGGTACTCGTGTTCATCATAAAAAATAGCGTAAAAGGGTCTGATTTTGTACCTCAGGTGGCGTCTATGTTTTTGGAAAAAGGGGTAGTTTTTAGCATAATTTATGTCATTTAGGGTTCCAAATTCAGGCTACCTTTGCCGCCACGGGTCCTTTGTCACTTAAGAGTGGCTCAGCTATTAAAGTATTGTGCTGTACATGTTTTGCATAAAAAGTTCTTAAAACAAGAGAAAATAAGTATTGACATCATGTAAATGAATGAAAAACTTTTTGCTATTAACAATTACGCCACTTTATTTTTGTAGTGCCCCCCCCCCCTCCGGGTTCCCTTTGTGTTGAATCTGATTTGATCAGGAGGGTAGCATTGCCAAGTGGTTAAAGCATGGGGTTCAAAATTCGGAGGTCCCAGGTCCAAGCCCACGTTGGACCAGGTCGCCATACTTCCTTGAGTAATAAACTTTACTCTAAGATAGATAGATCTGCCCGAAATTTTCTAGTAAAAATCGGCATGAATGATATTTTATTGATGTAGAGCCGATTTTTAAAATAAAAATCGGGGGTCACCGGACTCGTTTTTGCATGCGAGTCGGTTTAAAAAACAGCATTTTTGGAGGGTTTTTTGGGAAAATTAGTACAGGGGTCTATGGGAAATGTGGCAAAAGTGATTTAGTGTTGATTCAAAAACTTTCCACCGAAATTTTTTGTCAATTTTTTACAAAAGTTGCGCACAAGTATGTTCTTTCAAAGAAAACAATAAAAATTGGGGGTCACTGAATTAATTTTCCAGAAAAATGTTAAAATATGGCAATTTTAAGCTTCAAAACACTATTCAGAGTATATGCGCATGCGTATTGCGGCACTTACCAACTCGGAAATTATAGCGCGTACTGGTACGCGTTGACGGTGCATGGACTAGACACCTTAAGCTGGTAATTGGTCAAAAAGTGCATTCTTCTACTTAGAAGTTAGTAATATATCTGGTGATGATGATTTCAATCTATTTGAAGACATTTCTATTTGTGTTTCTATTTAAAGAAGTTCCTCTTTGTGTTTGCGGTTGTGATTGCAGTAAAAGCTATAACTTGTATCATTTTAACCACTTAGTTGCTAATAAAGCAAGCCTTTCCTCTGCTGTGACATTAGGTCAGTATTACAAATTGCAATGTACAATTTGTGCAACTGCTTGAATAGGCCTATATGAACTTGAATTTGCACTATCAGAAGATGAGATTTTCCTCTCTGTTCATATAAGCTATCAGGTTCATAGGTTAGCCACTTCTGTGTTGTGCCAAGAACATGCTATGCTCAATGAAATCGCTACCACAAGGGAAAACAGGGACATATATACCTCGCTAGCACCCAAATGGTTAAAATGAAGATGATTTATCAGGTCACAGGCTTTGTCTCATGTCA
>JXSR01S075435.1:769-25286 GCA_000969725.1 Ophiothrix spiculata | reverse complement strand
GCATGATTGTCAGCGTGACTTGAAACTATCTTCATAACCATAAACTAGCATGATTCTTACAACATTTCAATGTACTATGCCAAGGAAATGCACCAGATCAAAATTTTGAATGAGAGCTTGCACAACAGTAGTAGTGACAAGTGGAATGGGCGAGGGAGCATGACAGATTCCCATTTAAGGCTTCTCTACTAACAAATCTACTAACATTTGGGCCCTCGCCATGGCTTTCTATTTAAGTCACAGCACACCCTTAAAATTGTTCATATTTATGCACAAGCATCATTTCTCAATAGGGCAATGTTACGTTTGTGACAGAAAAATTGAAAAAAATCACTTTAAAATGATCACAGAACCTAGAATAAACATTATATCCACAAGTTTGTTATTGATAATGGTGCTCACTGGTGGGATCAAGACATGTAGGTGTTCAAAGATTAAATTAATTGCCAAAATAATGAATAATGTTCATGTAACGTTTGTGACATCACACAGAAATGTTTTTTTGCTCCAATTGACTTCAAAGTGAAAATTCTCTGACATGTTAGCGAATTTTTTATTGCGCTTTTCACAGATGATTGATAACATATCTACAAATATTACATAAAAGTAGTAGGAAATTCTATAGTTAGGATTTCTTTTAATGCAATGTTTTGCTTGGTAACGTTTTGTAATGTTTGTGACATTTTGGTGTAACTTTTTGGTAACGCTTGTGACATTTTTGAATTAAAACATGTGCTCATTCATGCACGGTTAGAATATTTTTACCATTTCTGATTGGAAAATACTTTTCACATACTAAGTAACAAATGAAGCAAAAAAGTCTCCTATTCACTGGAATGAGCCAATAATGCTTATTTTGATTCTTATATCTGACCCTCATAACTTATTATGATATTTTTATCTGACCTTTTGAAGAAGTTAAGCCACTATTTTGTCCATAAAGGTTCATAACATCATGTTATTGAGTGTGACTATTTTAGTAAGCTTACACAACCAACCAAGCTATCTCCCAGTAACTTGTTTTTCTCTTGTCCTATCATAGACTCGTCAATCCAGGGACTCTCTATTTGATCAAAGTGAAAGTTATATATACAGATGATAACACTATCTGTGATGGTCTGATGAGGTTGCTTGCCCTAATATTATGTATAGCCATTTCATAACTCATTCTTTGGAAGAAAATCTCAGTATGATGTTGGTTAGGTGATGAAAAAACAAATTGTTTTATGAGCTAACTGACTAAGATGTATGTTTGTACAAGGAACAAGTTTCCCGTATCTGGGAAGAATTGCTGGGAACCCTCTCTCCCCAAAAAGCAATGTTACATTGTAGAATTGTCTAATAATAACCCTAACCTGCCTCAGTGCTCAGTCCAACAAAATCCAACAAGCAAAAATCAAGAAATGTGCCCAAGATGGGCACGAAAGTGCTGCCATGGCAGGTCATACTCGGTAGCTTGCCATAGCTGGACATTGGATTGGGATGCGTGAGGTGGGGTTCGAAACCCAAGGGACTTTGTATTAAGTATTCGGACTAAGATAGTTTCTTAAGTGTTTGGAAGTAAGGGATATATTGTGTACAAAGAATTTCACTTCACATATTATTGTATTTTGCAACATTTTCATGTCATTAAAATCCTTCATCTGATGACCTTGGGTGAAATTCAGAGTAATGACTACATTAATAATATAGTGTATACTGTAAATGGTTATTCCCTTTATTATGATTGACCACTTTTAATTCAGCAGTTATACATAGCTATAGTTTATATTTATATGCATTTAATTTGATTACATCAGTAGTTACAAAATTAATATGGTATGGTAACCTAAATTTATTCCACTTGAAGGGAAAGTGATCAGTTTCTGTAAGGAAGAATACAAAATTGTTCGCTCATGAAGCACTGGTTTCAGATCATTTTCTTCCTTTAAATGATGTAAGTTTTTTCCTTAGTAAATATGCATTTTTGAACTTTATACAAAATTACAAAGTGAATTTTCAAGTATATGGGAAGAAATATGTAATAAAAGATAAGTTTCTGAGAAAAAGTAGAATGAAAGTAGAGAACTAATTAGGAGTCAATCACTGGCACTTCTAAGAGAGTGCTCATAAGTGCATGAAATGCTTGAGAATTGGTGAGGAGAAGCAGCATTAGGGAAAGATGACACCCAGGTTGGAGGACAGGGTGAGATGACAAGATCTTGATGCAAATCAGTGACGAAGCTTTGTGTAATACAATGTGTTGAATAGAATCCTGAAATTAAAGGAACATTGGACCATTTTTGATTTTAAAAAACTTAACTTCCCCTCCCCGAAAAAAAAAGTTTCAATAAAGCAACTGTAAATGTTATATTCATAGTAAATAAATAAAATGATTTCTTTTTTTCTTTTTACACAATTTAAAACCACTGTTAGGCCTATATTTTGACTTTGTCTTTTTATTGTGCTTATAGATCTGAAAATATTTTGTTACAGTTAAAAGAAAGGAACATATTTTATCGATAAAATTATCCAAAATTGTGTTTTTCCTTTTCTTAGATAAAAGCTTGAAATATAAAGGAAACCATCTGAAGTGTATAGTTTCTTACATTTTTCTGCATCAAATGTAAATAAAAATGCTGAACATCTTTAGTATTATTAAGACTATAAATGATAAAAATGAGAACATTTCTGCTCACCACATTACCCTCAAATATGCAATGGTTTCCATTTGTCTGAACCCATGCAGTATGTCAGCTGTTTCACAGAGTCAAACAATGATGGGGCTAGAATTAAACGACAGTTATCATGTTTGTTTACTATGAGACCGCAAATCATATTTGAGAAAGTTAGTACGCTTATATCACCCTATTTGTAAAAGTGGCATTATCATAATGTATGTAGGTACATAATTAACATAAAACCACACATTTAGGAGACTTGGGACCTCACAATCCCAAAAAATATTTTTGTCATAACTTGATAACTAATGAAAGTAAGCACTTTGGACAAAGTGCCTTATCTTTAACATTTTAAAGTTCTAAAATCTGCATTCTTGAATAAGAATCAGATCATTTAACTGAATATTTTGAGCAAACCTAACCCTACAAAACCGATAAAAGGGAGGTCATATGGACCCTGGATTTATGTTTTTCAACTTTTCGTGCGAAGCGCAAAAAATGCAACATAACCCAATAAAGCTGTTTTATGTAATTGTCAAGGTAGGGGTTGTGCATGTTTTGGTGCAAAAAAAATTAATTCAGTTGTGTCGTTTTTGATATAATTAGCATAAACTGGTAAAATAATGGCACTGTTCAAATGTTGTTTTGTCCCTAAAACCGAAACGAAACAACTTTTTAAAATTTTTATGTCAGCAATGTATTTGTAATTATAATCTGCTATTATGAGCAAATTTTCATTTCAAAATTTCTTTGGAAAGCAGATTTCCAATTTTTGGCGGGAAATTTTTCGGAAAAAAATTAGAAATCTGGCAGCCATTTTAAAACGGAATGATGGATTTTAATTTTTTGGTTTCATATGAATTTAATTGAGTTGGTGTATCACTGTGTACAGTTTTAAAGCGATCAAAATCCAGGGTCCATATGGGACTCCCCCCCCCCCCTCATTGCCCACTAACGGGATTCTAAAATACCTTATGCACTTCAGTGTTAAGTTATCTGGATGGTAGGTTTAGCACTTATCCTCTAAGAATGCAATCCATTAATGCTACATATTCTATATGGAATATCCAATTTTATGTGCTTCAAAACAAAACCAGGCCTATACCCAGCATTTACTGCTCTGTCCTGTGTCCTTGGGCAAGAAACTTAACTCCCGTTCCATCGTTCGGAAGTACAAATGCTGCTCCTGCGGATGCTGCATAAGCAGGATAAACAGGATATAAAAATTGACTGGAAAAAAAATGTTATATCACCATTGAAAAATAAGTATTCTTCTCCGTTCATTCATATTCGTTGGCACTTAAAGTACAGACAGCTGTACCATGTTTCATGTTTAGTTATTATGCTCCAATCAAGTTTTATTTACAAAACTGCTGTCAACAGATAGATTTCAGGGTTATTTATTTATGCAGGTGTCAAAAATGCTAAAAATAAACATAAACCGGAATCAACATGTATATATATGTTATTGAGGTTACATAATACATATAAAAAAAGCATGTTTCAGGTGCAGGTTCTCGAAAATAAGAAATCGGAGGACTCTCTCTCTCTCTCTCTTTCTGTAGTTTCATATAAAAAAATTAACAAACTTATTTGATTATCTCAAAACATATTACATCTGCATAGTACTATAAAATACTTTAGAAACTCAATAAAAGCCCGTCATACAGGATATTAGCACCAGATCAAATAAAAATAAATAAATTGCAGGTGATTTATAGTGCACTACGTGGTCCCCCTGACTTGTAATTCCACACGGCCTCAGCACACTTTACAGAGCAGTTCTAATCATTGGGTTAAATCACTCCCTGGGGCTAAAGGGCTTACTGCGGCCTACATATTGGTGCAACCCTACCTTGAGCAATTTACACCCTCATAGAATATACAGTTTTCGCACACTCAGCTCCCAGCGGGACTCGAACGCGGAACGATCGATTCATTTAGGTTTCAATGCCCCACTGTTTGGAATTCACTCCCAAATAACATCCGTAACATATCCTCTCTCAGTCAATTCAAATCCGAATTAAAAACCCATCTCTTCCGTCAGGCATTTCCCGTTTCTTAATTTTTTGTTGTGTTTGTCTTTGTTCCTGTTTTCACACGCTTCGAGATCCTTCAGGATGATTTTTGCGCGTTATAAGAACGCTTTATTATTATTATTATTATTATTATCTTATGTTTAACAGTCCGAGAACTAACCGACTGAGCTAGCGAGAACTATATATTATATTATAGATTACTTCCAGGGTGTGACAGGTCCAGGATTTAATTCAGCAATGCTTACCAGATAAACTTCATGCAGCAGCCCATTTTGGAGCATTTGTACAAGGGAGCAATACTGAATCAAACAACATCCTATTCAAAAAAATTAATGAATCATTTAAGGCTGGGGTAGACCCTCAAATGGCATAAACTGATTTTGTACTCTAACTTTTAAACTAATTCATAAACTATATAAAAGTATACATTTTTAGAAGCAGAATTTTAGCCAGAACATGATGATGATATCAGTTTTTGACCAAAAATGTCAGTTTGGGCAAAAAATTCCAAACATATTTTAGAAGCGGATTTTTGCAAAAAATCCCACCGCTGCCACCAAAATGACAATTATTTGCCTGTTTTTCCTAGACATTTGTTTTTAAATTCCAAAAAGCAAAAAAGTTTAAATTTTCATAAATGCAAATTTTAGTTCAGCTTTCCAGAATTTTTTTGCCTAAATCACCATTTTTGGTCAAAAACCGGTGTCACCAATATGTTCAGGGTAAAAATCGGCTTCTTAAAACATATACTTTTTATGTTTTATGCAATAAGTTTGAGAGGGAGAGTACAAAAACAGTTCATGCTAGTTTAAGGGTCTACCCCAGCAGTACTCCAGTGCCCTCAGTTCATACTAAATTACTATCTTTTTTCGTAATTGTCAAAAAAAGTTTTAAAATTTTGCGCGCACAGCAAAAATCATAGCAATTTAGTGCTGAAGTTGCAAAATTTGCTCCTAAAAATAAGGAAATTTACTCCTTTAAAAAAAAAATATGTGTACTATTTTGTGTCTACGCATTTGGGGAGTTGCCCCCCTTCAAATTATCTTTGCCCCGCCTTCCCCCCTTGATGAAAATGTCTGGCTACACCACTGCGGCAAATTCACCATGGACTTCCTGTTTTTCTAGTTTCTCTTAATTGTTTTTGAGATTCAGTGGTGTTAAGGTTTACATGTTATTGTTTTGAACAAGTCCTAGTGAGACTTCTAGTTATTAATTGGTTTCATACAAGGCCAAAAAAATATAGTTTTATCTCAGTAGCCCACACACATTGCCTTTAAAATGAGATTTAGCGGATAGCACAATGTGCGAAACCTTTCATCTTTACTCTACTTGCTCCGTGGTTCGAAAGTCACATAAAGCCGTTGGTCTACGAATAGACTCCTTCATGGGGTATGCATGTCATGCAAGTACAGTATATCATTGATTGATTGATTGATTGATTGAATCCCATAGTTAAGAATATTCCTAAAACTAGAAAACAGCAATGTGTTGTAGCTTTCATTCATTAGCCCTATATCCCTTTGTTTTTCATGCCTTCAAGATTTTTAAACTATGATAAACTTCAGTGAATTTTAACCAACAAGACAGATTCTTTCTCATTGATGTTAACCCATAATGCTGGTCCTTTTTAACAGTAAAAAAATAGTGCATAGGACTTAAGGTTTTCTAAGTAAAAAAAGATAAATTTAAAAAAAAAACTAGCTTTTCTGCTTAGGAGTTACAGAGATACAAGTTTTATATTTTTTGGCCTAAAAAGCCTTGATAAATTAGTATTCACATTTAACTTAATTACTTTTCAATTATTTGTGTATTTTCAGGTTGATGGTGAGTGTTTTTCCTTCAACCATGACGCAGCTGAACTGATTGAAAAAAACACGGTGTAATGATGAAACGGAAGATACCTTCCTACCTCAGAAGATACGTAATCTTGATGACCATATGGAAACTTTTGATTTCACCCAGGATAGAGGATATTGTGTAAATAATATGTTGCTTCAATTGCTGGCTGATGATCCAAGGTTCAATTGGGTCGGAGGAGGGTGGCCATGGCAACTGTCTATTACTGGTTGCCATACGGTATAGTAGCCGATCCACCACTGTTTCACGTCCTACTGCCTCTAGTAAATCGAGTCCTGTGCCACCTGAATTGAGTGGCACTCCATCTCAGCATCCTCCTCATGCACAACATTCTACTCTACAAACCATAACCTGCTCTTCCACCCCTTGCTCCTCAACCAGGCGCAACCCTCTGCTAGTATTGCTGGACATGGGGTAGAGATTCAAGACTTTTTGGAACTGATTGAACTTCAAAATCTCTCAACTTTGAAAATGGTAGGTATGTCAGGCACGAAGCGCCGAAATGGGTGAACTGATTTTCTGTGAAAAATGGACCTTTGAAACCCAATTTTTTTGGGGGGGTCTAGTGAACTGAAATTTTGGTCAAAAATAGCTGTCTGAACTGAAAATTTTTGCAGTTGGATCTAAAATTTTATGAAAATAAAACTAAAACAGGGACAAAAGAATTGAATCATGCATGGGAGATTTTTTTTAAAGTGTGAGATATGGCTACTCGATCTGGAGATCGGGAGGGCTGCCTAAAATCAGGAGACTCCTGCCTAAATCGGGAGAGTTGACAGGTATGGTCACAAGTGCATCATGAAAAAGCCATAGGTATTCTAACTCACCCTCCGTCAGTGACAAACAAGCATTGTGGTGAAAAGGATTACCAAATCTCCATTTGAACATATCCTTATTTATGATATTCAACATTGCTGATTTGCAATTCTGCATTTGACATACAATTTATAAATCTCTTACGCCGTCTTCCTGTTCACCTACTTCCATATTTCAAGTCATCTTCATGATTTTAATTTTCAGCACTTCACTCGGTCTTCCACTTCCTTTTAAATCGTCATCTTTATAACATGTAAATTTCACTTATTCTAAATTTGTAATTTCGTAAAAGTGGCCGACTTTTGATTCAAGAGATGCGGAAATGCAAACAATGTGAAGATTTTATTCTGTGTCTATTCAGGAACCTGGAAAAATAAGGAAAACATTGTTAAATAAGTACTTTTCGTATAATTGATTGTATGCTGATATGGACAAAGAAATGAATTTTGAGCTCTTGTCTGAGCTCTTGTCACATCTCAAATAAAAGGAGAATAAAGTTTCATCAGCCCAAAATGAAACTTTGTTTATTATCACTATATATCACATATTCTTGAGTCCAACAGTGGCGTGCCCCCCCCCCCCCCTTTTTGGTGAGTCAGTCGGGGGAAAAGGCCCATTCGGGATCTTGACACAAAAAATATAGAAAAGAAATGGGAGAAGAGAAAAAAATCAAAAGGAAAGAGAAGAAAAATAGCCTAATGTTTTGAAAATCATTGAAAAACTTGCTGTCCGCTTGTGAGACATTGAATTTCCCTTTGTTTCTGATAATTTAAATGTGAAAAAGCAAAAACAATTTCAGGTATTTCATCAATATTCAGTCAAATTTTGTAAAAGTTTTGCACGAATTTCAAGATTTTTAAAAAAAAATTTAGCTAAATTGACATATTTTTTGTGCGCTACGCGCGCATTATCAAAGTTACATAATTTTTCCTCCAGCCAGCTGCCCCCTCTAAAATTTTAACCTTCCGCCGCCACTGGTCATTCGGGGGAAACTGATGGTTGTGCCCCACCGCTCAAAAAATCCTGGGCACGCCACTGAGTCTCATTGATAAAACAGCAAGTAATGCATAAGCGGTATTGCATGGTTTAAAGTCTGGATCACATATTTAGAGTTGTGGCACAAAGTTGACTGCATGTAATGTGTTTATATATTACCTGCTTAGCAAATCAGTATTACCATACCTTGTCGACTATCGTCATTAAGTTAGGAAAACGATTTTTATAAATTTGTGATAAGATATGGATATTTTTTTCATTTTATTTGAGTCTGTTAAGTGCCAAATTCAGTTCGGCGGAACTCACAATTCTGATACGTATCCGAATTTGGATACTCCGTATCAAAATTCTGATACCCGTACCCGAATTTGGATTAAAAACAGCTGAAACGGGATATCAGCTGAAATTAATATTCAGCTACGCTGCACACCATACCGGTATTTATGAAAGTCAATAACATTATCATCATGTGTCATCTAAATTCTAAGAAAGTATTGGCCAAATTATTTTGCCTTCTGTGATAAGGAGCTATCAGGACATGTTTCGAAGCTGTCCCGCTGGAATTGCACAGATAGAAATGACATTTCCACAGATACATTTATCATAAATGCAAGAAAGATGTTCTACATGTGCTTGCCAGCTTGCGCTATCGATTTGTTTCCTGCGCCACAACAGGCGTATCAGGATACCCCTCCATATCCTAATTGTGATACGGGTATCACAATTTGGATACGAAAGGTACGTGGGTATCCAAATTCGGATACGTTTCCGAATTGTGAGTTCCGCCGAACTGATATTGTTGCATGGTTCAGCCTGATGTGAACAAATGTGGGGTAACTGATAATATTTTTGATTTTGTGTGTGTTCTCTGATATAGCTTGGTCAATCTTTTGTGTCCTGGGTCAACTTTTAAGATGACCATTTTTATTCCTCTTAATTCTTTGGCAATATCGATAACTTCAAGCAACTTCCTGTTTGTGAATAACTTGCCCAAGGTTTCCCTCAAAGCAATCAGCTAACGTCACGTATCCATGGTAACCATTTTGATTACGGTATTTCTTTATCAATATGGTCCAAGATCATATATGTAAATGTCAGTGTTTTAATGACTGATAATGTTTTTGTTCTTTTGTGTGTATTATTTAATAATAATATGAGCTATTTTTGATCAAATCATTGTGCTGTATTGTATTTGAAATTTAGTACTTTTTGATTTGAGCAAAAGATAGATTGTTTTTTAATTACTAGTACCCTTAATCAGTCTCAGAACCATTCTGTGTCGGTGTATTGGACAATTTATGGTTTCATATGTAGAAATGTTCCAGGGGGGCACTCAAGTATAATGTTGCAGGCATAGCGTGACCACAGTATTTCAAAACACCCCCTAAAGGATAATTGTTTCTTAAGCCCAAATATACCCTTTTTCCCCTATTCCCATCACAAAATCGGAATTTTCCCATACCGTTTTCACACTAGGGTTTGAAAAAGTACCCTATTTCTTGAAAATGGCTGTTTCTGAGGTTTTTTGATACCCTAAACGGTGTCACCTGATTCACCCTTCAATCTTAAAAAACAACCCTAATTCAACTTTTTCTTGGTCACGCTATACCAGCAACATTATACTTGAGTGCAACACTCCCCCCCACACACACACACCCGGGAAATGTTGTCCTGCTAGGGACATAAAAGTTGTTTCAGGGATGTGTGACTTTTTTCAGAATTTTTAAAACATTTTGTCAACATTTTTCTGTACAAAAAAAATTTGACAGCAAATTTAACAGAGTGTTTCGGATAGTTTCAGACAATTCGAATAGCATTTAGTGGCATCCCGAGTTGTTATTTTCTCAGACGTAGGTAAGGTTTGCACTGACAAGATTATACGAATGGTTGTATGATACATGGAAAAAACGTGCAAAGAGAGAAATATTTTTGGTTGATATACACTCCGGCTCGAAAGTATTTCCGCAAAAAAACATTATTCAGTCATATCTCAAAAGGCGTTTATCCGATTTTCATCATTTTTTGACAAAGTCTATATTGTATAATAATCGAACTAACTGATCCGGAATTGCATTTATTGTATTTGAAAAATATGGCGTGTAATGCACATTACTACTTTTTTCTGCACATAAAAAAATCGAGGTTATATACATTTCTGCGCATTTGTTTTAAAACTTACAACCTGAAAATATTCAATGCAGTTGCAAGGTAATAATGAGGTTATAAAAGTTTTAAAAAATTGATAAGTTACATGTAATAATGAGGTTATGAAAGTTTAAAAAAATTGATAAGTTACATATTAATGAGATTTGTACTTGTGGTGTATTTACATATGGTCCATGAAGTCAACCAGTCTATGGCAATGGAAAATTAAATATTAAAACAAACATCGATTTATCATATTAAATAGATAAGTTACGGTACCTACACTAGTATGAATCTTTGATGATTTTAGGTCGTTTATGATAAAAAATGAAGTTTCTGAACATTTTTAATTATGCGGAAATACTTTTGAGCGGGAGTGTATGATATGGTCAATCTGGAACCAAATACAATAAGCCTGAAGCAAAATGTACTATTATGCTGTAATACATTTGTTTTTAAATATACCTTGATAGTATTATTCAAATCATCAAAGATTCATACTAGTGTAGTATTTTTGTGGGCGCGTGTGGTCTAGCGGAACAGAGCAGGACTCGTGATCAGAAGGTTGCAAGTTCGAGCCCCGCTAGTGCCAACGTGTTGTGAACCTGGGCAAATCACTTCATCACACTTGCCTCGTCGACCCGAGCGTATTGGGGAGCTGTTTAGGGGGGAATATCACAACCTAAGTGCTGATAGGTCTGCGCCTTTGGTCATTGGCCGCAAATGGCCTAGTTTAAGGCGAAATGGTTCTGACGATTCCCTTGGTATAGCGTAATAATAATGGCCACCGCTTTGTATCCACTGGAAAAGGCGCAATATAAATGCCGGAATTATTATTATTATTAAATGAAATAACTTTAATATCTTTTCATTCAAATATAAATATTCAAATTTAACTTGTTTATTTTTAATGCAAAGAAATATTGCATTATGTTCAACTATCTTTATTTTTTCTTTTATGTGAGTGTCCTACAGTGTCATATGAATTAAGCCTTGAAAAGGTAATTTAGATGTTTGTTAGTTCTATTTTTAAGACAACGTTGTTAAATCATTCCATTTTTGTCATATTCTTTTGAGAATAGTATTGTATCTTTATATCAATTTATATAAAGAAATGTGTTTAAACAGTTCATGCAATATATACACCCCCGCTTGAATGTATTTCCGCACAAAAACTTTATTCAGCCATATCTCAAAAGGCGTTTATCTGGAATTGCATTCATTGCATTTCAAAAATGTGGCGGGTTATGCACATTACTACTTTCATCTGCACATTAAAAAATGAGTTTATATATACATTTCTGCACATTTGTTTTAAAACTTACAACCTAAAAATGTTCTATCTGGTTACAAAGTAATAATGAGGTTATGACAAATTGATTTGTACTTGTGGTGAATTTGTATATGGCCCATGAAATCAGCCGTTTCTATGGCAATGGGAGATTAAATATTAAAAACAAACATTGATTTATTCATATTAAATAGAAAAGTTACCTAATATGTGTCTTTGATGATTTTATGTCGTTTATTATAAAAAATTAGGTTTCTGAACGTTTTTAATAATGCAGAAATACTTTTGAGTGGGAGTGTAGATGCCTGTCCCTATGGTTGTGTCCGTCACTGCTTATATGATGCACTGAGATATTAATTCCATTCCGTCCAGAAGCAAGAAAACTCTTTGATTTTTTTCTAATTAGGTTCACAAAACTAATGGCCTTTGCATTTGTATGTCATGATCATTTTCCTGTGGGCATTGATTATACGGGATTTGTAAATATGTACAATAATAAATGTATATATATGCATGTAATGAATGTAATGAGTATAATTATTCTTGCCAGATTCCTTTTATCCGTTTGTGGTGCGGTTGCGGTGCGTTTCGCACTGTAAGGGTACTGGTAGTGGTACAATTTTAAGTATATGATTGATGGTGTCAGGTTAAAGCTGAGAATTAATTTTGACCATCCGTTTTAAATGTGGTTTTGTTTGCATGCATTGCGTTTTGAATCAATATAATAGTTTTCAGCAAAAGCGATTCATTTTAACCACTCCATTTGCTGTGCGGCTATCTGGAAACGCATGCGTTTACTTCGATCGGCCCCTGTGTGGAAACTTTTCAATTAGAAAAGATAATGAAATGGAACCGCTTTAAAAACGGACGGACAAAATTGAATTTCAGCTTTAACCTCCTTTAAGCTCCATTCAATCATGTGCTTTAAATTATACCACTTCAGTACCCTTAGAGACTAAGAGTGCAAAACGCACCGCAACCGCACCGCGAACGGATAAACGGAAACAGCATTTAGAACTTGGGCCATTTGAACATAAGAGCGAAAATCTAAACCCATGGTTTAAGGGTTCCAATCACCTATGTGAGAATTATTCGAGTCTTTTGTCAGCATTGGGTCGGCACTACATGGCAATACTGTGTCACTTCAATTAGTATGTTTGTCACAGTGGGATAATACACCCCAGTGGAGCTCTTATGATGATTTCAATGATGTGGAAGCTTAAGGTTTGTGCTTCCAATAAAAAGTTATAAATCAAAATCTGGATTTGCAATGTCGTCCAATGTAAAGACAACACATCAAAGACATTGCCCAATGTGCTTTGGAAGTAATGTCATAATCAGATTAATTTCTCTGGATATCAGTCAGTGTTGGAGGTCTCCAGACAAGATCTTTGTCTCAAGACCATCTCGTGTTTATTCATGTCTTGGTCTCGGTTTCATGTCATCAGATTTATTTCTCTGGATATCAGTCAGTGTTGGAGGTCTCCAGACAAGATCTTGGTCTCAAGACCATCTGTGGTAATTCACGTCTTGGTCTAAATGTCGTAATCAGATTAATTTCTCTCGATATCAGTCAGTGTTGGAGGTCTTAAGACAAGATCTTGGTCTTAAGACCATCTCGTGTTTATTCACGTCTTGGTCTCGGTTTCATGTCATCAGATTAATTTCTCTGGATATCAGTCACTGTTTGACGTCTCGAGACTCAATCTTAGTCTCAAGACATCTCGTGTTTATTCACGTCTTGGTCTCGGTTTCATGTCATAGTCAGATTAATTTCTCTGGATATCAATCAGTGTTGGAGGTCTCAACACAAGATCTTGGTCTAAAGACCATCTTATGTTTATTCATGTCTTGGTCTCGATGTCGTAATCAGATTTATTTCTCTGGATATCAGTCGGTGTTGGAGGTCTCGAGACCATCTCCTGATGTAACACATCAAGATCATTGTCCAATGTACTTTTAAAATAATGTCATCGATTAGTTTCTCTGGATATCAGTCAGTGTTGGAGGTCTCCAGACAAGATCTTGGTCTCAACATCATCTCGTGTTTATTCACGTTTTGGTCTCAGTTTCAGTTTTGGTCTCTAAGAAATCAAATTAATCTCGGTCTGGGATGGCCTCATCTTGATCTTGAAATGAAATGCCTCAATCAAATCTGAGATTTGCAGGTCTACAACACTGAATTGATTCAAAATCTTCATTTGGCTCATGGCATCTATTTGAAATCCCCCACGCAAAAAAGCATTTGATCTTGAAAGAAGTGCTATGTAATGCAATTGCTGTGGCCTGTGTGTATAGTTTTAATTGGTTGATAGTAACCAATACTGTTTCTGCAGCAAAAACAGGTGCACAACTTTGATGGCAAAGGATTTTTTAGAAATTGATTTTAATGCCATAATTGAATGGTTCGTCTGCTGATGTTGAGGTACAATTTTATTTGAATTATGTGTGTACTTGTTGAATAATGCATGAGTATCCCAACCTGGAGTAAAAGTCATTCCAAAGAAGTTGTCATGGTTATAGTTGGTAGCTGTGGCAAATGACCAGGAATAAGCAATTTTGAGCTGTCACAATGTAGCATGACACATATGCTATGATGGTCTGTTGTGAGAAAAGTTGGAATTTTAAGCAACTGAAAGACATGTTGTTGCGACCATCACACAAGGTAATCGATATATCCGCTTATCATACTTGCCACAAAAATTCCCAAGTGCATCATGGACGAAATTCATTGCACACTTGAAGTTTTTGATGTGGCCCATTTCGTTCAGTAGCCACAACAGACGCTCTGAAATCTGCTGAGACTCTGGAGCGAAAATAGGGAGACATCCTGACATTCATTGGGCTATTCCAGTTAAAATCCATACACCCCCTATGGAAGACATTACCTTAATCTCCCACACAGGGAGTGTGAATTTTAAATGGAGTCACCAATTTAGATTACCCCATTTGAAATTCACACTCCCTGTGTGGGAAGTTAAGGTAACGTCTTCCATAGGGAGTGTTTGGACTTCAACTGGAATAGCCCATTATATAGTACTTCATATTAAGAAGCATATATCTCCATGTAGTGAAATGTATTCATTCTCTTAGTCTTGAGTCTTGAGTTCTGTAACTCCTATTGAAGCTTGAGGATGCTTGTCCAACGAGTGCTGTCATGGTTGCTTGGATTTCCTATAGGGTGCTTCATTACCTCCTAGAAACTGGCGTGTTGCAAGGAGGTGAACCACTTTCTTGAAACAAGTGGTCAGCACTTCTGCACTTGATTGTGTTCTTGATATGTCTCGATGCATTGACATAAATTGGGAAGTCAGCGTTTTAGAATCCATAATGCGCACCAAGTGTAGTTCTGCCTGAAATTGAAAAAAAAAAACAGCAAGTCAATAACAGGTTAAGACTTCAGATATTTGTTGTCCCCATTTGATTAATTTTACCACATCATGTAAGATTGGCATGTATGAGGGAATAGTCATGCTTGTAAAATGTGATGACAGAATGCATAATAGGCCTTCTGTTCTTCCAGACTTGTAGTTCTTTAACCTGATCTTACTGAAATGTTGGCATATACACAGTGCATGTATCCAGCTAGTGCTCTGAAATCAATATTTCGCTAGCTTAATATACCTTATTTATGTAATTGATATGTAATAGATTGTGCAGTTTGCCGTTTTATAGTCATTTCTGACAAGACGAATTGACACACCTTGGTTTCCCACTCGTCCCATCTAAAAGCATCATAACTGTTTGTGAGTTGAATTGGGCTTTCGTGAAGAGGTTGAACAATTGGTAATGTGCTACTTTTGTAAGACACAATGTTTAGCAATCATTTGTCTGCAAACTGCACAATCACCAATATGTCAGGCATGGTCTGTGTTTGATGCTCAAAACAAGTCATTAATCATACTGCCTGGACACTGGCCAATCAAGTGCCAAGATTTACATTCTTTTTAACAGCATCTTTTAGTAAGTGCGGAGTTGTGCGTGAAATAAGAGGCTGTAAAATTGCAGATGCAGCATACATTGTCTTTGCTGTTGGTTCTTGTTTTTGGTTCGTTAAGTCATTGTTGTGCCCAAGGATGTACTAACGAGGGAATCAACTTTGATTTATTTTGCAATTTTTAATTAAGGTACTGGATGTGCATTTACAACTTCTGCAGCCAACATATTCAAGTCTTTAATGTCTTTGGCTAAAGATATTTAAATAATCAGTAGGCTTGTATTTTTTGTGATCTTATACGTTCTGGTGAGTCTGTAGATGTCTCTTCTTGACTCAAGGTTATCAAGGATTTTGGCAAAAGTTCCATTTTTTGCTACTGAAGATACCTTTGCAGAATCTTGCAGCTTGTCTATGAACTCTTTCAATGGCTTTGTTCTTTTGAGTATAAGGGCTCCATGCTCCCAGTCTTTTATTTTAAGAGATATTCAGCCCCAGGGCATCTCCTGAGGATGAGCTTTATAACTGCATGTTGGGTGTGACTGTTTCATGATGGGGTTTTCAGCAAACTTGATACCCAGATAGATTTTGGAATTGTTACCATGTATATCTTTATGCCACTTGTTACTTGAATATAACTGGCTCAGTGTGGTTATAAACTGTTCATGGTGGCAAAGTACCTGTGAATAACTATTTCTAGCAACAACATTTTGCTTTTGCTTGATGATCAGATCAGATCAACTGCACTATGAGCCACACAGTTTTCTATAGAGAACTATAATTGATCAGTTGTTGGGTTTTCAATTTGTTCACAAATTAAACCAATTCATGTCACACAAGTTCCTGGATCTGTCATGGGCCCAGTCATTGACAAACAGCCTTCAGTGGGAGAAGGTACAACACTGTGCATCAGAAAGCATCTAGACCAAGGATCTAGACTTTTTGAACTGAAAGTTTCTTCAGCCCCATCAGTTGTCTTAATGGCTGTGTTTATTTCTGATGAATATCTTGATGTGGAGATCACTCTGTAAAGTGTTTCTTTTTAGCATCCCATCATTTATGATGGGAAACTGGCTTTAGTCCAGATAGCTTAACTGGTAAGGCGCTTGCTTGAGTTGCAGAAGGTTCCGAGTTCGAACCCTGCTGGTGCCAAAAGTTGAGTGTCCCTTGGCCAAGGAACTAACTGCTAATTGTCTCATGGAAACTTGAGGAACTGTTCCGAATAGCGATGGTGCATATGTGGGTTGATCAAGGTTCAGCACCCTTAAGAGGTTAATTTCTGCAGAACCTGAAATGGTGCTTGGTGTGGAATGGAGCACACTTGGGCCACAGTGGTCAGCAAACACCTGTAAAGTGTGCAGAGGCTACATGGAATTACAAATCTGGGAGGTATAGCGCACTGTTAATCTCCAGTATTTATATATTTACTTATGAAAGCCCTGGTATTTCTTTGAACTTCTCTTATCAGTTGTGATATAAGAAAATGAAGACCATATGTCTGCGACGTTTTCAGTGTCTCAATATTGAACAGCAGAGCAGATCTAGATATGAATTTGTGGCTTTTTATTGCGAGTAAAAACCCTTTGCTTTCCACATTTTGGACGCCATTAAGGGTAACCATGAAGAGTATAATGGCAGTTAGACCTCTACTAATGTGGCCTGTGCTACAGTGCTTTTCCTCTGCTGACAATTAAGTCTAGAAACACTCACACAGTTTTTGAGTTGATGCTGTATAGTTGTTCAAAAAACCACTTCAAACTCAACTGGCTGGAACCGTCAAGTTCCGACATGGCCTGTTGCTGTTCTGGTCAAGTGGAGATTTCAAAGCATTTGATGTATTTTTTAATGATAGATCTTAAAGAAAGGTACCAACATTTGAGAACGATAGTTCAGATTCAGGTATTGTAGAAATAGGCCATACCATAATTGCTGAATGGGGTCGATACCATTATAGTTGGGATGAGTTGGTGGGTGTATCAACACATTTATATCTTCAGCTAGTTTTCGATTTATGTAAACTAAATACATTTATGTTATTGTTTCCATTCCTGAATTTTTACATCATGCAAAATGAGACCATATTTCCTAATAGCTATTTTGATATAACTGTTTACCGGTAATTAGTTCATTAAATTCACAAGTTATAATTTATTGATATGATCACCCAAAGGTTCCGAATAAATTTGTGATTTAACAACATGCACCGTCTTGTGTACTCTCTTCTGTAAATTATGGAATGGTTATTCCTATCCCAAATATGGTTTATTCAGAGTCTGTCGATATTTATCGTTCGATGACCATCAACGTGCAGTCTTTATAACATGCGCTATTTCTTGTGCATAGCGCATGTAAAGACTGCGTATGGATCGATGCATATCGGCGAGACTCTGAATAAACCATAAGAAAGCATTATGGAGTACGGCCATTGCTATCAAAGTGTATAGGTTCGTGCCAACTGTGATCCAAGCCTTGAATCAATATTGTTCCCCAGCTATCCGAAGGGTCACTTAAGGATTCAATTGGCACATCAATTACTTCACTCCCGTAAGTTTGTCACATGTCACGTTGCATCAAAAGGTATCAGTCGTGCAAATTTGGAGATACAGGCAATTAACTTCTAAACCAAAACTTCATTTAAATATGGTGGGTAGGTGCGGATAGAGCTGCGCTTGTGCCAGCTGCAATTTGAGCGCAAAATATGCTAATTAAACCTATTTTGCATAATTTATGCATAAAATGTAGCTTATTTTTCAACTTTGTTAGATTTCAAAGGTTAAAGTGTCAAATTGTTCGTCTTGGACCAGCGATCAAAAATGTAAATGATGACCCCGTCGTTCGACCTTTCCCTGGGGGTCAAAGGTCAAAAGAAAGGTCAAAAGAAAGGTCAAATGTTCAACTTTGTCCTATTTCAAAGGTTAAGGTCTCAAATTGTTCGTCTAAGACCAGCGATCAAAAGTGTCAATGGTGACCCCGTTGTCCGATCTTTCCGTTGGGGTCAAATTTCAACTTTGTCCGATTTCAACGATTATGGTGTCAAATTGTTCGTCTTGGACCAGAGATCAAAAGTGTCAATGGTGACCCCGTTGTCTGGTTTAACTTTGTCCTATTTCAAAGATTAAGGTGTCAAATTGTGTGTCTTGGACCAGCGATCAAAAGTGCCAATGGTGACCCCGTTGTATGACCTTTCCCTTGGGATCCACCCCACAACTGAATGATTAAGTAGGCGGTCGATACGCAGGCGAGACTACTGGTTCGCGAACCATCTTGTTTAAAATTTCAAGGCAATATTATGTTGCATACTGCCCTCAATTACCTCTGACTGAAAAAGATAATTACTGAATCTGACCAAAGATCTTTCAATTTTGAAGGGAAAATAGGAAAGTGTATATGCCAATTCTTTCCAAATATATATAAAGTTTGTATTATAAAAGAAACCATTTACCTTGAATTGTACATATAAAGACGTTAATAAATAAAAATTATAGAATTTGCAATTTTATGACTTACAATTGTATTTTTATTTGTACTACTGCGAGTGAGAACATACACTGGCGGTCAAAAGTGTATGCGCACGCTTAAATACGGGCAAAAACCTAATTATTATATCAAACGACCAAGACCCTTTTTAAAAATCTGTGTTTTATAGGTGCCATATGTATTCAATAAAGATAATCCATGTTTCCTCTGATATTCGATCTTCCATTACCATAAAAAAGAAAGTATACCATGATTATGTTTAGCAAGCCATTTTTTCGAATGCGATGAATGCAATTCCTGTTGAGTTCTTTAGATCTATATTATATATGTAAAATATAAAATCCGAAAAAATTACGCAAATGCTAAACGGTTCTCGAGATGCTGTTTAAAGGTTTTGTGCGCAAACACTTTTAACCGCCAGTGTATAGCAAAGATGAGAATGTATTACATTGTTTTGATGTTTATACCATAATTGATAAGAAACAGAAGAAGTAAAAATTTGCATTTATGCATCAGAATCTTGCAAGTAATAAATGATGAACTTACATGGCCTCGTTTCATGCAAAAACCAGCTGTATGATATTTATCAATGTGGGGGCTTCTAGACTTATTAGTAAGCCGAATATGATTTCATGTATTCGACTTACTGGTCTCCATTGAACAATGGTTAATTTTGCCAATATTTTGAAGTCTCATTTTGAACAACTCGCATTATGAAAAATGTGGGAAATATGCTCTTGCACACCTTAGCGAGTTGCTTAAGCCATAGGCCATGGTAGTCAAGGAGTTTACCAAACATAAACTTGTGAAAATTCATGATCATTTTTATGCAAACAATCACCTGAAATTAACAAATGTATGATCAAAGTACACATTTTGATTTTTTCAATCAACAAACACTTAAGTAGATACTCATTAATATTGTTATAATAATACATGGGTGATCCAACAAAAAAGGGATGGCAAATAGCAAAAAAGTCATATGCTAATTTTAGCATATGAGAATACATGCGTTGTATAGGAAGAGCTGTCAAACCGTAATGGCTGCCGTGGTTCCTCTAGGGTGCTTCAACACCCACATCCATTCTTGGACACGCTAGTGAATATGATGTGGCTTAAAAAGTAACCTCAGTGTATAAACCACTGGTCAGTACAATTCATAATTAGAATTACTTGCATAGATAACAACAACATTCCTGCATTAATTTAATAAGACCTTCAACACCCACATACCCGTTTCGTTTCAATGTGTTTTTTTGTCCGTATATAATATAGGGCATTGCTTTTTACAGATCTTATTGGTCTTCCAGCAATGTCCTCCATATTGTCGCGTTTGTGTTCTTTTTATGACGTTGTTTATGTTTAAAAATTTGTTTTTGTTATATGTGTCATATGAAATAAAGATTTGATTTGATTTAGTGTTTCAAATTCATAAACGCTAATTTCTGGAATGGAATTACTTCTTGAAGATCAATCAAAACCTGCTCAAGACAATTATATACAATGAGAAATAATTCAAACAAAAATATCACAGGCTTTAAAATTATGAAATTTTCTAAGATTTGAAACACAAAAAAAACCCATTACTCTTTGAAGTTTTAATGCACGGTGACATTTAATCATATCTCCTTAAAAATGACTTTCATACTTAAGTTTGAACAAACATTTTGACAAGTTAAGTATAGTAGTAATTAGTTGATATTAGATATTTGCATGGACATTTAGCCTTTTGTCCGTTAAGAATATTCTGCAAGATCTGAATGTTTGCATGTACAAAAGAGTAAAACCTGGTCTAAAGTGACAAACATACATGATACATATTATTTGTATAGTGTGCTTATTCTTAAACAAGGTCTAAGCGCATTAACACATGCATTCTTGATATTACAATAAGTTAGACCTGGCTAGTTATTGCAATGTTACCTATATTATTTTTTAGTTTCTTGTGTTTTTTCCTGAAGTAATTGGTTTTATATCCGAACTTTTCAATGCAGCTTTTTGCCTTTTTGGGAAAGTTAGGTATATGTTTCATGTAAAATTCAATTCTTTCATTCATTTGGCCATCAGATGTTGGGTCATGTGACATACCAAAATGAAGTTAATAAATGATTGTTCTTCGTGTTTTTTTTTTTATTTTATTTGTATTTACTTGATTTGGTTAATCATTATTTTTGTTCAATTATTTTCCTTTTTTCATTGTCATAAGAAATGGTACCATTCATTTTTTCTAGGTTCTGGCGTCCTGATACAGGGTCTTGCTACCCTACTAAAACGCTTTAGTTTTTATATCATTATTGGTTTTATTTCCATTCTAGTTGAGTGGATCGAGTAGAGTGAAGTGGATATTTTAGTTTTTCTATATGTATAAAAAAATCACCTTGTTTAGGCTTACGCCAAGGAAACCCAACTTGGTACTTGGTACTTGGTACCAAGTAAGCTGAAAGAAGCTTATCTTTAACAGGACTCCAAGATGTTTTTTTTTTAAATTCAGTTTTAAATGCAGGAGGAAGACCGGAGCTTCCGGAGAAAAACCTGCGGAAGCGAGAAGTAGACAGTAGCACGCACATAGCGCCAATAATAAATGCTAAACTTAATAAATACTTGCAATGAATAATTAAAAACAAGTTAATAAAAAAGCAAGTGAAAAAATAACAAAAAATGATTAGATACAACTACAAAAAGTAAAATTATTAATTATTTCGTCTCCATTTAAATAATGTTATTGAATAACAATATCAAAAAACGAATAGTACAAAATTGGAAAAAGACTATACCCTAACCCTAAAACTAACCCTAACCCTAAATTAAACCTAACACTAACCCTAAACCCTAACCCTAAAATTGTGGATGTGACCTAAAGTAAACTTGGTCCAAATTTACGTTACAAAGTCAATGTGTATTTGTGTCAAGAATATGTGTAGAAGATAAATACAAAGACAGCCGGGCCTAATAAAGAATATTTTTATATATGAATACGCCAGAATAAGAACATCCCAACTCCAATAGCTCCCTTCTGTTAAGTTCTGTAAAATATAAATGCATACAAATCTCTGAAGATGCTTTCAAATCACTAAAAAGCATTTCCATGTCTTTATCCCAATCAAACAGTGGCGTAGCCAGGGGTGGGCAAGGTGGGCGAAATGCCCACCTCGGAAATTTTTGGGAGAAATTTTGAAGACCTGGGAGAAAAATAAAAGGGGCAGGAAATTGCCGTTTTTCCATAAAATTACGACAATTAAAGCTGAAAATTGCTAAAAATTATGTTGAAAACTTCATAAAGCACAATATTTGGCAGTTTTTCTTGAAAAAACCAGCCGAGTCGGGCCCTTGGAACCCCTGTAAAGTCGCTCGATAAAATCCATTGGAGAAATCTTGGGTGGTTTGCCCACCCCTGGAGAAAGGCCTGGCTACGCCACTGCAATCAAAGTGTCACATTTGACTTTTTTAGAAATTGTTAGATAATTTTTCTAGCATATAGTTGCAAGAGGGGAGCTCATGGAGTTGGGGTTTCTTGTAATGGGTGTTAAAATATAGCAACTATGTCCTATAACAATTATCTAACAATGTCTAAAAAAGTCAACTACGGGGTCAAATATGACACTATATGATTAGGATATTGACATGGAAATGCAATTGATGTGAAAGCATTTTCAGAGATTTGTATGCATTTACATTTTATAAGTATAATTAACAGAAGGGAGCTATTGCAGTTGGGATGTTCTTATTATGGCATATTCATATACATGTACTCACGACAAAAAAATAGTATAATTAAATCAATTGCTAATAAAAGATTTCATCTACGGTGGCATGTCATTAGGTGGGTATGCTAAAAAGGTGGTGTTGTTACATTTTTTCATGGGTTCTCGAACTTAATTTGATGTAAATTCACTATTCCTTAGCCTATGGACTTGTTTAATATCTCATTTGAAAGCTTACACTTTCTGCTATTTGTGGTATTAATTTGGTCTTCATGGGTTACATAATTTAAGAGAAACAATGGTTTGAACTTGACAGTACAAGGGTGGTGGTGCCTAAGGATGCGGTGCCTAAGGATGTTTTGACACTGCTGGAACATATACAAAGAGATTCTGTGACCTCAAATACATATAAATAGTCACCAACATGGCAACAATTTGGTATATAATTACAGTAATTGGCAAACTTATCATTTTAGACCCTCTTCAGACCCATCCACCCCCTCAAATCAGTTTTTTGGGCAGTACCTTCTCATCATTTGGTGTCAAAATGTTCAGGGGGATCAAGCTGCATCAAATAAAAGTTGGACAGAATGATTTGAAACATCACTATTTTTCTCCCCTTGTATAGCCCCCTCTAATTAATTGAAGGTCATTAACACCAAGACCCTAAGGGTTCTGTTTCAAGTTTAATGCATCAAAGTAACTATCAAAGTGTTTAGAACATATCCTGAAAAAATGAACTGTTTACCATTAATCATTCCAATTTATGACTTGTTTTAGTAAAAACAGGCAATTTTGAGAAAAACGTGTTTCAAAATTACAGTTTGCATTGCCGTCTTTTGAGTAATTAACCATTAATAAGATCATCTTGCCAAAACAAAAGGGATATTTGGCCAAAAAAGTTACTTGAATTGACAGAGATCAATAATATTAACATCATATCAAAAAGTTGATTTTTTAACCATTTTGACCATGTAACTCATTTTTGACCCACCTCATGAAAAGCCACCCTACAGCATTTGATGGAGTGCGCATATTCGAGCGAGATGGAGGAGCGAGGACAGAGATGTTGTCAACAACAAAGCTAAGGTCAGGGATTCCCACTGAATCACGTTTGTATTTAACTTGGAATTCCGAGGGTAGCACTCTTTTCGGGGTAATTCCTAGGGGCGCTCAAGGGGGAAGGGGTGCACAGCTGAGCAGAAAATTAAGCGGGGTTTCGTTCGATTAAATAATGCAAAAATGATAACAATGATGATAAAATAAGGTTGTGTCGACGTTCTGGTCTAATTGCTCATTCATTCATATGCGACATCCTTAACCTTCCTTTTGTATTATAGGATATCATACCTTATTAAAAAGCAAATGCTGCATGGTGAAATCATTTGCCAAGCAACATACTGTAAACAGTATCTTTATTATGGTAACACCCCAGGGTAACGCAATATATACAACAATTGTTACTGGGTTTCAGCCATCCGGGGCGGGGGACCCGTAATTTGCTAATAGGACATGATAACAAAATGAAAATCTTTTCATCCGCTCAATTTCAAGTAAAATAACGCGAATTCTATGCTTTATTTCCCCAACAATTTGGCCTA
>JXSR01S075434.1:69666-82988 GCA_000969725.1 Ophiothrix spiculata | reverse complement strand
AATTTTTCTTTTTTTAGATGTACTTGGTGAGTCTATAATGATAGTTATGATGGGCAGCCATTTGTGTCAAAAAGCTTGACCGACTGTAAACAATGACTTAGTTGAAAAAGGTGTCACTCAAACACAGCTAAACAACTTAAACACATCTGGTCTTGTTCATCCCCTATATACAGACACGTCTTTAGTTAGGGGTGTGCCCGGGGGCGTGCTCAGCTTTATCATTGGATACGAAGAAAAAATAATAATAAACGGCCGCATACTGTGGCCCTTTTCATGGTGGGTACCTTGCAAGAACACCGCATCAGTGTAAAAATGAGGGGAAAAAAGAAGTACTCGTGCTGTTCGACCAAGTCCGATTCATAGGACCTTTGTATAATTGGTGATACTGTGCACAATAGAAATCCATCATCACATTATATTTATAATTCATCTACTGACCACTAGAAAACCTCAAATTCTAGATAGCTCACTAACTGGTTTTCTAGATCACTGGACTGGACTTGGTAGTTAATTATGCCTCTATATTAGTTTGTGTCTTCCAAAAAAACTAGGGTGGTAGCTGTGAAAGCGAGCATGGACTGAAAACCGAATGCACATAAAGTGCCGGGCCAGGAATCGAATTCAGGACCTCATTGAGCTTCATTGGTACAAAGCGACTCATGAGGCTGCATTAACCCGAGAAGGAAATCTATGAACTGATGAGCTGTTTCTCATCTTGTTATGTTTTAAACACCACATTTCTCACATGATTTTGGCAATAATTGTAGTATTTGAAAATTTGGAAAAATTAATAAACAAGATGGTTCGCGAACCAGTAGTCTCGCCTTTGTTATAAACCGCCTACTTCATTGACCGGCTACTTTGTTAATCACCTACTTTGTTGATCGCTGACTTTATCATCCATCACAATGGAACAATTTGACACCTTAGATGACCTTTTGACCTTGCCCTTGGGTCAAGCAATTTCTATGGTCTAAGTTTAATCCATTTGGGGTCAGGGGTTCATGAGTTATGACCTTGACCTCAAAATGACCTTGGGTGACCTCAGGTCAACTTTTTGAACAATTTTGAAATTTGACCTCAAGTGACCTTTTGACCTTGAATGACCTTCACACCCCTAAAAATGACGCGTCGCGTGTGCTAATCCAAAACCCCTTCATGTCACCAAGTTTCATTACCATAGCCCCAATCCATCATTTTACTCTTGGCCCTTACTTCTTGAGAAAAGAAATTGGAATTTTTATCTCAGTCATAAATGCCATGATGCCTTGAAGCAAGGCTAGCATACAGTAGCTGATGACCCCAGTGACTGATAACACACAATCAGGCAATTAATCTATCAATGTTTAATAAATATGCCATTTTATTTGCTTAGTCTGGCACAGATTTATCAAAATTGATAAATATTGAACTTGATCAGCTGATATTTAATAAGAATAGGTCAATACACAGATAGGCCTGTATTATCTGTCTAGCCACGTCACCAGCACAGGGGACTGAGAAAAGAAAATCATTACAAAAGATCAAATTCCTAATGGAAGACAATGTTATAGCTGGGACCATCCCAGGTTATAGACACTAAAAAGAAACTACCTTTTTAAATGTGCTCATTTCAAACCTGCATTTTGCACATTGCCTGCAGCTTCTTTGATTCTCGTTTCAATCCGTAGCCCATTTCAAGAAACAAAATCATAAATTTTTGGTTAATAAGTTAAAACTGACCTCAAATCACTTCAATTCTCTAGACCCCTTACCACAGTCAATCCACTATTTCACTCAACCTTTAAAATTGTACAAAGTTTTAAATTTGACCCTTCGGTTTTTAACTTTGAACCCTAAGTTAAGGTCGGACCAAGGAACAGACACTTTTAAGTTGCTGATTCAAGACAAACAATCTGACACCTTATTATTTGAAATTGGACAAAGTTTGATCATTCATATGACCCATGGTATGATCTTCAATAAAGTTCTCATTTAATCAATGTAGAGGGTCTAAAAACGATCGATTCACATTTATGAGTTTCATGGTTCAGAAATCAGGATTACTCACTTAAAAATGAATAGTTGAGTGACCCCTTTACCTAGGATTATGTTTATAAAAACCAGTCCATTGTCAAAACCAGTATTGAGCACTGCCAGCATGACCAGGTTTTTCTGCAGGGGCTCAGAGGGGCTTTCAGTATTAGGTGAGATGGGGGTTGGTGGGGAGGGTGGGCTTAATACCTAAAAATGTCAAAAACAGCTGAACTTATATGATTTTAAAGGGGCAATTCATGATCCACTTTTCCACCTGAAGGTCACCTCTACCAAAATTTAGTTTTTTTAGCTAGAATGAATACTTGACTGGTGTATATTACAATCCCCAAACCATTCTTTCAAATGTGCTTGCATTTTTGAGAAAAGTGCAAAAAAATGTGTCATTTTCTAATTATTGTCGGGGCCCCGACAATAATTACAGCACAGTAGCCTATGGTGATTTTTAAAATGCCCAAAAGCTTGTAACTTGAAACTGAATGGTCGGAATCAAGTGAAACTTTCAGCATATATTTATGTTGTACTCTTATTTTTATTTATTCAGAAAAGAGGTGAGGTCAATGTCACATTACCCTCAGATTCAGACTCCTCTTGTTAACTCACACTTTACAACGGATTCACTGGTTCCTTATGGTCTGGGATTAACAAAAGTTTTCATTGGGTGGTTTTTATAATGCAATGTCAGCAATTAATGAATCTGATAACAAAACAATACAATCACAAATATGAAATATTTGTTAATAGATCTTGCATTATTTAAAAGTATCTAGAAGGTGGACCTTGTCTATCATTAATTTGATAACAGGATTAAACATTCAGTAAAGTGCGTTAGGATAAGATCATGGTGTTTGTGTAAACGACAGAAAAGAAACTTACGGGGGAGGCTTAAGGTGGCCAAGCACAGAAACAGCGTCGGACACGAGTGAGCTGAGGTGTTGGGCACAATTTCAAAGTATTTATCCAGGGCTTTTAGCGTACTGTCTGGCGTACTGTATCTTGCGCTTTAATATAACGCAATCTTACACATGCATCATTTTTATATTCACGCATAAGACCTGAGGGTGCAGGGCCTAAAGTGCACAGTGCTTAAGGTATTAGTCATTGCTAAAAAAAATGTCAACTTTTTGCTTAATTTTGCTTAATATCTCAAAAAGTAAGTCAGTGACCATATTTTTTATATGTGTAAGAACTATATTAGGACCAAAACATATGTGAAAAAGAGAGAAAAAAATAGAGCTGTTTTTTAAGTATAAGTGTTTTTGTTTGATTTATTTTGATTTTACCATGGAGGTCAAGGGTAAAAAGTGGTAAAACATAATGTTTTTAATTTTCTGAAAAACTAAGTTGATGACCCCCATTTTTTATTTCAGAAATGTGATGAGCACATATCGAAAAATTACAAAAATAAATAGAGGAATTCTATCTGTGCTAGGCCCCTTAGGGAATCTGTCAGCAAGACATCAACCCACAGGCCTAGAGCCCAACGTATGTCTATAATACACTCTCTTGCTTTATACATTGATGTTCAGTCACTGAAAGATCACTTTCTGTAAGATTTGTTATTGATTTTAAAAATCTTTAATATTTCTGAAAGATTTCCACTGTTGAAAGGTATTCAAACATGCTACAAAGTTGTTCATCACAAATCAATAACCCTTCTTCTGATGTGTCGGTGTATTTTTATCAGTCGTCTTCGTGCGAAAATACGCAGATGCATGGATGCATCGTTTGTGATGAACTCTGTAGTGTGTTTGAATACCTAAATCCTTACAGAGGTGTTCATTAGGAATATGTTTAATTCGTATAGGGTGGTGCTGTTAGGCATACATTGAGTATGCGAAACTCTTTAATTATACCTTAGGCCTAAAATTGTTGACTTGTCCTTTGAGACCGACCCAAATTTAGCAAGATTAAGGGTCGCTTTTTAATTTTTTTTTTTGGGTGCAACTTTTGCCTAACTCAACATAGTGCATTTGGTAAAAATATAATGATATTTGGGTTGAATTTACAACAATATTCAGAATGTTATATATTTTCATGGAACAAGCATATATCTTGAATTATTAAAGCACAAAACGATGAAAATATTTATATAAACTATTTTGTTCAGTTTTTTGGTGTCCATTTTCAAGAAAAAAAAAAGAAAAAAAGATCTGACCGACCGACCATCAATTTCACCATTAAAGGGCAAGTCAACAACTTTTTTTAGGCCTTTGGGATATGTTAGCCCTATACTTTGATGTAAGACAAACCCTTTAGTTTAGATCAAATAATAATTTTCCAGAGATTCCTCTATAGTGTTCTTTTACAAAAGGAAACTATACATACTTATAATTGTCAATGTACCAGTTACATCTTAAATAACACTACAATATTGGCAGGCTTGATTTTTATTTCAACTTTTGTGATAAAACACATATATTTTATTCAGTAAAACATTCCGAAAAGTCTCCTGGTTGTATGAACACTCTATATCATGTGAACAAAATGCTCATTAACGAATGGACCACCCCAGAAATTACTGGTACACCTAAAGAAGGCATAATATTCCCATTATTTTTTTAATTAATCATATATATTTCATAGTTGTACAGTGGGAAATCCAAAAATAAAACGATCATTTTTGTCAGTGAGGGTAGGATGAAGAAAAACACAAGAATTCCCTGTTTATCACTGAAAATGGACAGCCCCTATATAATGCAAGTAAATTCATGCCTTGTATTTTGAAAATACCTGGTGTGCTACATATAGCACTTCTCAAGTTATTCAGGTGTGCTGTAGTAGGTGTGTCATTTGTATTTAATTGTGTATAATTTTACCAAATATAGGTGTGCTAAAAATCACACTCCTCAAGATCATTTTAGGTGTGCGATGCCCTGGTGTGATTGTGTGCTATCGCACTCGCACACCTCAAAATACAAGGCCTGTAAATAAGAAGCATGGGGATTCCTGAAATTGTTCCCTAAAATATCCAAGCCTTCTTAAGGGGTGTGCAAATAATTTCTATAATAGCCCAAATGATTCTTCTACTATTCTAATTTACAATCAAGACAACTAATTGGTGAAAGATCTTTACATGATAAAAAACAGGTATACATCATTTTGATTTAAGCCCAATAAATCTGTATACAATGGAGGTTTGTTAACCCTAACTCTACTAAGTCCAAATACGTCACAACCGGGAGGTGTATATGGTCACCAAATTGCTGCCGAGGCAGCACAAGTGGGTGGCTTGGTATGGGCGAATATTGGATTGGGATGTTAAGTGAGGTTCAAGGTTCGAATCCCCGCATTGAATGCGTGAAAACAGGGATTTTTTATACAGAAAGATTCTAGGTTATTACAAAATAATTGGAGCTGTAAATGTTTGCTTGATTATCAGCAGTTTGTATTATCCAACTCCTTGTCATATGTGATGACTCACCCCGAAAAGGGGGACTTTCCGACAGAACACTTTTTGAGAAACTGATTAAAATAGGCAGCAAAAAATAAAGAAAATAATAATAATTTTCAACAGACTTTCTGTTCTATAATTTGATCGCCTTGATTAACTTCAACAAATAAGGTATCATTTGAAAGCTTCGAAAATACTGTAACAGATGAAATGATAAAATCAAAATTGATATCATCTGCAAAGTCCCCCCTTTCGGGGTGAGCCATCACATATAGGGTTTTTTGTTTTCATGTTATAAAACAAGCATTACTTACAAATTTTAAGCTTGCGGAAATACTGAGTACCGACAATTTCCTGAAATCTAAAATACGTAAACTAAAATTTCTGGAAACCTTGTATCCCTTGAATGACTTTAAAAACTGGCATTTCTCCCACATCAACACATCAAGATACTCTACTTTATTTGCACCATACTGTAAACTATTTTCAACTGCATAATCAGTATATTATTTAATATATAATTTCTTTATATTTAATGATTCATATTATATAAATATTAGTCAGTAATTTACATATTTTACATATAAATCTGGTGATTTGCTTTATTTTCATAACCAGCATTCAGCTCTCATAGTATATTCAGAGCAACTTAGTTTATCTAGAGAAAGTCTGTTGATGCAAAGTTATAGTATTTTTAATAATTAAATTTCTCCGTTCGCGGGTTTTTTGGAGAACTACGCTTGTTGCTACATGGTGGTTTGTGTGAAAGTCGCAAGTATTTACAGCGTGTGATTGGCCTAATTCCAGTACTTGTGAAGCGCTGGCGATCGCGCGCGTTACGCTCGAGTTAAATGATGCAGTAAGCAGGGAAATTTAATAAATGAAAACACTATATAATGTTATGAAATAACACTGCAGTTTTCTTTAAGGGGTTTTCTCAGAGATGCAGTTGCTTATGACTGCGGGATAACAATTTTTTTCATAAATAGTAAAAATTCAAAAAAATGTTTGCACCCTTTTTGCGTACGCAAATTTCAATTTACACTGAACGCACGCTTGCGCCGCATCGCTACATAATATATATTGAAATTTATGCAGAAGCAGATGTGCGATCAAAGTAATCAAATTTTATTGAAAAATGACCGTTTTTGTCATTTTTCTTGAAAGCTGACATGGTGACCCTATTCTTTTATTTGAGTATTTTGAAGTACGTACAAAATGCTTAAATATAAGCATTTTGTAAATATTTTTTAAATATTTGCAAAAATTAAACAAATCAATGGAGCATTTAATCTCTTACCAGCACATAATGATCAACTTTTTTAGCTTTCCCTATACTTTTTGTGGTAAAATGAGCGATTTTTTGGGAAAATATGTACTTTTTGAAATGGCTGTATCTCAAAAACGAGCACAGTGACCTATATTTTCAAATTTTAGATTCATTATCAGCACAAATAAATCTACCAAATACTAAATTTTACAGAAAATCAACAGAGATTTTGCATATCTGAGAAACCCCCTTAAAAGTAGACTATGACATAGGTATACTTAAGTTAAGAATAGTTACAATTCTAATACATTTGTTTACTATCAAGATATATTAGTGCATAGAAATATAGCATGGAAAATGTCAAAACTATGTATGTTTAATTAATATACAATAAAAACCTATCGCCTTGCCCACAGACATATATACTGTACATTCTGAGGAAAGGAAACAGGAAAAGGAACGGAAACAATTATTTGGACCTTCTCTCTCAGAGTGCAAAAGGTTTTGCTCCAGTTTACTATACTCTATAAACCTTGGAAGTATGCAACAAGCAATCAGACTCTGTTACAAGATCCATAGTATATCCCTTTAATTCTATAACATTGTCAACTATTAGTTTTGTATTGTGTAAGAGTCTGGTAATGATTGATTATAGGATTGATTAAGACCAAATCACTGCATATTAATACATTAATTTTGGTACATGAATCTTTCATGATTTTTCCTTAATTTTGTTGCTACTACATGGACAAATCTTGAAGATAATTTTATTGGAATATTCAACAGTACTAATTTATTTCCGCATATGGTCGTATTGGTTTATGTGCGTTAATAGGCTGCTTGTTGCATACGTCATACAAATTAGATTTCGTTATGTGAGTGCAAGAAAGTCGTATCTGCAATAGCTGCCTTATGTCATAAATTTGGATTGCACACTGCATAACCTCCAGACTTGGGTCAGTGGTTCTTGAAATGGTTCTTCAGGTGACACTGTCACCTGAAAAACCATTTCAAGAACCACTGACATAAGACAGGAACATTTTGAGTTATTTTTCACATTCTTGTTGCAAGGTGTAAAATAAATATAACTTGGGGCAGCCATTGCAGATACGACTTTCTTGCACTCACATGACGATTATAGAGTATAGTATCAGTAGAGCATTTTAAAGTGTCTAAAAGTATCTAACAGTAATAAATTATTGATTCAAAACCCAACAGACTCCTTGACACTTTCAAGTTTGGTGTAAAATGTTGCATTGAAATGGCATACCATCGTATATTTATTATGAATAAAATCATGAATGGAATACACAAAAGTAAAACTGAACCAAGTCCATGTTGCCTTAAGGCGAAATCATACTCGGCCTCCAAACAAAATTTTTCCTACCAAACATTTGGTCGTGACGTCACCAAATATTTGCCATCAAACTTTAAGTATGAACGGGTAGCAAACATTTGGTCCAATGTATATGGCAATTCAATAGCATGTGCAATCTAGCGCGAAATTTTCTTTGGTCTCAACTCTGTGTTGAAGTTATTTTGTTTGGAGTCGCTCGTCATTTCGACGTCACAACCAAATGTTTGGTAGTGAAAAATTTGTTTGGAGGCCGAGTATGTTTTTGGCTATACTTTCTTTGGCAGTAGGCAAGCATGGATTAGGGTCTGTTTAGAATTCCTATATTCAATTATTAGAATTAAAACAATTACTGTTATTTTAGGTGATACAAAGATCTCTGACACACGGCTACGTTGTATTCATCATCATTAACGTGGAAACAACTGAAGAAAATCGGTGTTGTAATATGTACATTATAAATGATTTTTATACAGTACTTCTAATTTAACTACTATGATCAAGGTTTATACTTAAACTTATTCACTATTTGCATTTTGAGGCTATTTCAGACCAAAATAAAATTGCATAATCAAAGACAAAATGTGACCCGTCATATCGAAAGGTACCTTACGGGTCCCAAAATGAAAATTGAGTTTTTGGAAGAATATATTATAAGTTTTAAAATGACACATTGCTTTTGGTTATTGGATGTTCAATTGCAAAGTTACATCCAAAATTGGTAAAAGGCATCAGGCTGATTCAGAAAACCATAGTTCTGAGAAAATGGAGTTTAAAGTTTCTGTACTGGTAAAACTTGAATTTAAAACAGCTCTCTTATGGTTTGGATGTTGGAACCTGCTTAATATGATAGAATACACTTCAAAGGAAACGTTTCAGATGAAATTAGAAATTCGACCTTGGACATGATTTTTGACTATGCTCATCTTTAATGGCCCGTATCTTGTAATTTACTATTAATAGTACCTTTTGATATGATGGGACACAAATTAAAACAAACCTAACAATTATTATAGCATCTTGCACAATCGCTTATTTGTACTGATTAAGTAAACAATGCCAAACTCACAGATTTAAAAGAGACATTCAAAACTACCTATACCTTCCTATTTAAAACAATTGACAACCATGCAAAAGGCACATTATTCCGAGGTAGTTTTCTTAACAAAGTTATTACGTTTCAGATGCAGTATCTTTAGCACCCATATTTATCATTTAGGTCTTAAGCGAACTATTTTCATTTAGCCCTTCAATCGCCTCTAGAATACAGTGTATAGGAAAAGTATTGGAAAAGGTCTTAATTTGGCCCTCCAAGATGTATTTTTGAACTTGCGTTTGTCCTTAATGGCCCGCCAACAAATTTAATTGAGAACCCCTGAGCTATACCTTTGGATGATTTCAGTAATCAAAAACTGAAATTAACAATGATGCATCCATGCGTCACTTGTTTTTATTGTGCAAGAGTGGCTTTAGCCGCCGGAGCATGATCAAAACTAGCAGACGCATCGGATGCAGAGTTGTTGATTTGTGATGAACAACTCTGTAGCGTGTTTGAATATCTTTCAATAACAAAAATCTTAAAAACTTAATGTATAGAAAATGAAATAGATTCTAAATATTTTCAATCTACCAGACATTTATCTTCATAAAATGTTGTAACAGAACTTGAAGCAAAATGCAAGTTTTTTGAATGTTTGTTGCTTTACCATTTTCAACTGCGCCCAATAACCAGACCTTGCATGTCCTTTTCATGTAAGTTTTCAATGTGCAATGCACAACGCGTTGACTTATACTATGTAAACGTACTCCTGTGACGGCTGTACCAAACCAAACGTAACACATTAATTTGAATATCAACTGTGGATTCATCACAAATGAACAACAGTAAGCCCCTGCATAAGGATGAGTTGTTGGGAGTTTGGAATCTCTTTTACATCTGTGGTAAACAGGAAGTTCTTAAAAACTTTCACACACACTTTGCAAAACTACAAACTTAGTTTAAATAAAATATGTAAAACACCAGCAACATTAAAATAGACAAGATATTGAAACCAGAATAATACTTTTATGAGACGATTTAGCATTATGTGAATAATCACTCCTAATATTTGGGTAGAGGGACTCCTATGGGAACACATTTTGTTAATTTTGAAGTAAAATATTTCAACAACCTTGATGCAAAAATCATTCTTGCAGGGAATTGCCTTGATTACGATTTTTAGTAAAGGTGGGAGAACTTGGACATTTCTGTGTTAAAAATATGGCCATGAAACACACACCCCCACCCACACACAAAGTGAATATCCTCTCTCCCCAAAATAAACAGTGATAAGTTCCCTTATAATATACACATACATACATGTAATACAGTAAATGCTTTTAAAAAAACTAACCATGAAAACTACAAAAACTAATATGTTTATAGAATGTCCCAAAATAAACAGCTGCATTAACAGATAACAAAAAGATAAAATGTTATAATGTCCACTATACTTGATCATTTAGCAAAAACAAAACAAAACAAATCAAATAAACAAAATTGTCACTATTCACAATACATTTGCGCAGCCAGCAGTCAAACTTATCTGCCCAACTTTTGACACCTTAGGTTGTGATCAACTACCAAGTCATCAGCTAATTTAAAAGCAAGTAACGGCTTGATGAGATGCGAAACGTTGCATGCCACTCACCAAAACATAGCTCCTGTAATCTGGAAAAACCTACTACGACAGTTGGATGGAAATTCAAGAAAATAGTGGAAAACAGTTCTGTTTCAGGATTAAGCTACTGACTATTACGGGAATTTGATGTTGGCTTTTTTGATGAAGATAATTAGAAGCCTTTTCAGTGCATTTGTTCTTTAAAGTGAAGGGGAAACACACAGCAATTCCAAATGTGGACCTAACTCATTTTTTACAAAAAATATAGGTTTTTCAAGATTACAGGAGATAGCCGTAGGTTCAGATGACTTAATTTGATCTACTATTTAAATATCTGGAAGACTCAAAATATTTACAAATGTATAGAGGGTTTGCACATGATGTCGTATCAGACACACAACACCATTTACCAACCAGCAGGCCACCATAAAATAGTCCTGGGAAATTCGTAATAACACATAATCTTACTGAACTATTATTGATAATCACAAGAATGTTTGCATGCACATTCAGTTTTAAATTTCAATTCATGATATGATGTAAATCAACAGTTACATCTGATTTTATTGTTTTGATTACTGGTACATCACAAACTATTATGCCGGAAAAACAAGATGGCGAAAACGGTCTGCGTATATGATGCGTATCACGTTGTGCATACCCTCTGTTGTGAATAGTGAGAATGGCTGCTATTTCACCGAGGAGTTATGATCCCTCACTTGTATTCAACGGTGTATCAACCTTGAGTATGGTCCCTAAAAATTGACATCAATCAATTTGCTCAAAAACAAACAAACAAACAAGCAATCAAACAAAACCACTGAACATTGATTTGTACAAGTTTATCATATCTTAACCCCTGTGTCATTTCTTCGTATTTAAAGGTGTAACGCACATACGTTCCCTGGGTCAGAAGTAACCCCTTTTTATGCACCATTTCAAGTATATTTTCCGCAAATATCACCCCTATTTCACAACCAAAACAAGAAGAATTAAGCAGTAAAAAGAACACCTATTTTTTGCACTGGTACACTTTTAATTAACAAAATTTTTTACTATTTCAAGAACACAAAGTAATATCAAATTTTTCTGACGAAAGTCCCGTGAAATCATTGGGTCAGCGGCTAGGGATTTTTTTGTGTGACCAGGGATGTAAACAAACCGCGATTATTATGGTTTTTATGATGGATTAAAAAAGTTAGCAAAATTAAAAGAAAATAAGGGACAAGCAAAAAAAGTTGAGAAATCAAGTACAGGTATGTTATTTCCATTTTTTTATTGGTTTTTCTTGAAATTTCTAGTACACTAACACAAAAACAATCCTATTTAATAAAAATTGTGAACATTCTATGTTCTTGAACATACTTTCAAACTGACCCCGGACCCTTTCTCACGAAATTGGGAACGTACGTGCGTACACATAGTAAAAGTTAAGTGATGACACCAGAATCTTAACTAGTATTTTCTGAATTCAGTAAAATATCATATAGTTTAAAATCATAACTAAATCAGGCATTTATGATAAGTAAAAAAACAGACCCTTTAATACACGCCAAAAAAACCATGTTTTTCTTAACTGATGCTTTTTTCACACCCTAAACATGGTCTCTGCATTAAATTACTCTCAAAACTATGTTCTATTTAGAGCAAGATTTCCACTGTTGAATACAAGTGGTGGACAGACTTCTGATATAAGAACCCTTTTACCACAGCTCCCAATCATATATAGATAATAATGAACTAGATCAGGATCTCATATCACCAAGATAACATTTTGGTACTAGTACTTGGTTGTCATGGAAACCGACAAATCTCAGGATACACTTCAGTAATTCCACAAAGACAAATGGTTCCCTTTATATTGCTGCTTCTTGTGTACCCTGGATGAGTTATTGCTTTAAACGATGAATTTTCTGTAAGTAATTGAAAAATGAAAAGAGAATATAATTAGGTCAAGAAACTATATGTACTCTTTTTAAGCCTTGAGGGATGTCAATGGTCATCTGTCGATGGATATGGACAGACTCTGAATACACCATAAGCCAATCAAAGAGTCAAGAGCTAGGAGGTATATTGTAGCTGTAAGTTATGTTTTATACAATACATTTTAAAATCTCTGCCGAAATTCCTTGGAACAAAATCGATCTCATGATCATAAATTGCAGGATAACGGGTGCGTTCGTAAACAATTAGCCCTGCACTATGGATGTTTATTTACATCGTCCAAAAAATTGTGATGCCAACTTTAGAGAAACTTCTCCATTCAGTACTCGTTGCACATGCTACACTTACTTGATTATTTCAGGTAGTTCTGGTGCATGAATTGCAGGATACCGGGCCCGTTTGTAAACAATTGGCCCTGCACTATGGATGTTTATTTACACTGTCCATAGAATTGTGACGCCGACTTGAAATTGACCCATTCAGTACTCATTGCACATGCCGTCATGTGAGTGCAAGAAAGTCGTATCTGTTATGGCTGCCCTGAGTTATATTTATTTGTCAACTTGTCACAAGAATGTGAAAAATCTCTCAACATTTCACTGTCTTATGTCAGTGGTTCTTGAAATGGTTCTTCAGGTGACGGTGTCACCTGAAGAACCATTTCAA
>JXSR01S075434.1:39729-51156 GCA_000969725.1 Ophiothrix spiculata | reverse complement strand
CACCATCATGTTCCTTGTGAAAATTCCTTTCTGGAAATGTATACTTTTATTAAATTTAAGCACTTTGTTCAAATGGTATGGAACAAAATAAATTTACAAAAATGTAAAATTGAGTAACATGCTTTCCACCCTTTTAAAATGAATTTCTTGTCCGTTGAGTAGCTTCGATCAAAAAGTCCCTGAACACAATTGATTGATCAGAATTATTTTTGGCACCAAATTGGAACACATGCAATTAACTAAAAGAGAAAATATCAGGATCAACCTGCTAAGATTTAAACCCCAAGCCTCGACATGCTTTCCAAGGCACACGTTTCCACTGAATCACATAAGATCACAGGGCAAGATTGGCTTTATGATTCATCAAACTCACCAGGGGTCTGTACTGCCATACAGTAAAACCAAGGCAACTAAACAAGATAATGTACTCTCCCATGGGTTCTTACACATCATCTATAGTGCTTATTTCTCACTCAAGACATATCATATTCACTCGTCCAATTCAACTATTTTCCGACTGACAAACCTTTAATTTTTTAAATACTCCAACTTTCAATAATTTGACAAACCACCCTACTCTATGATTAAGCATTATAAAAGTATTTTGACATCATTTTTGGCACACTAGTATGAAGCAACCCAATGCTACAGTGTCATACATTCAGAAAATACATAGTTGAATTGGACGAGTGAATAGGGTACCTAACATCTTAAAAGTTGAGTGCACTCCCTCCCCTAGGACAGGAGCATCATCTACAGCCAATCAAATTCATGAACAACTACATGACAGCTGAAGTTCTTGAGATTGCCAAACATAGTCTGTCCCACAAAGCTTATGGGAAGTGGCAAAAAGAATAAATGTGATTTAAGTATCGATAGATGATAGAAGGATGTGCTCTAGAAAGGAAGACAAATGCCTGAATGAAATGAGATTGTGATCTACCTGCAACATAATTACTCTACAACAACCACATTATTTTTCTTAAGAAAAGTGATTGGACACATCACAATACCTCCAGCCATAGGAAGAGTGCGCTATTCTCGTACAGAACAGATTAGGCTCAAATAAGGCTTTGAAAACCCTCATCAAATGGCCCTGTCAAGAACTCTGGGTCCATGAAGTGCAATTTTACCATGAAGTACAACACATTCATTATGTGCAAAGTTACCATGAATTGCTTGTCTACAAAGCTAACATGATGGTGAAAAATGATCTTGATATATCCAGTCATACAACACAAAACTTTGGTGCAATGCAGGTCTAACAGTTCAACTATTTTGATTATAAACAAATACCACAGACAACATTCTACTATCCTTTATATTTCCATGAACAAGTTCAAATATTTCAAATAGGTAGGTGATATTAAGCCATACTGAAAGGTAAAGAGGACAGCCTGTATTTACACAGATCAAAGTGCCCATTCCTCTTTCAAGGCGATTGGGCCACACTCCACTTTTTTTTTTGTTATATTGCGAGTCTTGTTACCTTTCAAGCACTACAAATGCAGGTACCAATTTGACACCTGGGTGGAGAGGAGCACATGAGGGTAAGTATCTTGCTCAAGGACACTACAAACGCCGGTCAGCGGATCCAAATACACGATGCTCATGTCCGGTGATTTAAAGTTGGGGACTATGGCAAGCCAGAGCGGACATAAATGCGAAAAATAACCACATATCTACCAAACTTCTCCACATACACATCGAACTTAAACGACATGTATGTCAAACTTCACTACATATACATCAAACTTTAATGACATATATGTCAAACTCCACTACATGTACGTCAAACTTCAACGACACGTATGTCAAACATAACGCCCTACCTGTCGAACTTAACGACATGCATGTCGAACTGAACTACATATCTGTCAAACGTAACTATCTACCCGCCAAACTATCACGATATGCATGTCAAACTTATACCTATTAAACTTTAATTAACGGAATACCTATCATAGGCTATCTTTTACGACTATAACACAAGTTTTCATCGTCACAGCGTTACATTTTTCGTCGTTACATCGTCAATTTTTCATCGTCTTTTTAAACTTATGACGTATAAAATAACGTATAAATAGAGCTGCTTAGCTTGTGTGACTGTTTACATTTTTACAAAGCAAGATAAAACGACAAGCTAATCAGTGCTAATTATACGTCATTTTGTTCGTCGGACGTATAAAATGCCGAAGCACTAAATTCTTAGTAAGCGACTGAACTCGAGAGACAAGCTGCGAGTACGAAGATTTCAGCGGGACGAAACACACAGCGTTTGCGAATTCGATTTTAATTTCTGCTCCAGAATCATGGTTTCAATTTTGTCCAGTGCATGTTTTATTGTGATGGGGGACCCATCCCATGATATTCGGAATGCAGTGTCTGCTTTATTGCAGCTACTTACACCGGATGCACTTAACCAAATGGCGAGAGAACGAGATCTACAGCAGATATTTCAGTAAGTTGTCATGAGTCATGTCATGCATTTACAATAATTGTCATGTGTTATAACTTAGGCTATTCATTTAAATTTCATGAATTTTGCACAATCCTGGCCCTTGCCAAAGGGGAAATTCATGATCCACATTTAAGCTTATAAGGTCATGTTTATATAAATTCAGATTTTTAACTAATTAGTCTTACTATTATCTAGATCTCAGAGAGGACCACGTCCACGGCAGCCATGGCATTGCCATTGGTAGCCATTACGGTCTGACAGTTCTTCCTGTACAACGCATGCATTCTCATACATGTGTTAAACTAGCACATGACTTTTTTTGTTGCTATTTGTCATCCCTTTTTTGTTGGATCATGTATTATTGTTAACAATATTAATGAGTATATAATTAAAGGTTGCTATTTGCGATTTTGATGTGGCCTCTTTTCTAGCTAAACAAACAGAAGAGTACAACATAGATATATATACTGAAAATTTCACTTGATTCCAACCGTTTGTTTCCAAGTTACAAACTTTTCAGCATTTTGGAAATCCCCATAGACTACTGTGTTGTAATTACTGTCGGGGCCCCAACAATAATTAGAAAATTACACATTTTCTCACTTTTCTCAAAAATGCAAGCACTTATGAAAAATTGGTTATGGTCGTGTGTTATAAGGTGATGCAACAATAGGGTAGTGTGTGACATTTAACTCAAAAAAATCAAATTCAAATTGAATTTTCAATATGAAGATGGACACCTACACCCTTCCTTTTAGTATCATTTTCAAGCCTAATTCTTTCTCTTTAATTTGACACCAAAATCTTGTTTATCTACAAATGCTAATTGAAGTTATGGTTAATTAAGTTAACGAGGGTCCAGGGTGGTGGATTAAGTATCTTCCACAGACCTATCGCTCTCACTCTAAAATAACAAATAAAACGACGACGAAAAAACACGACGATGTGACGACGAAAATTTAATGATATGACGATGAAAATCAAGACGATGTGACGACGAAAAAACACGACGATGTAACGATTAAAAACACAACGATGTGACGACGAAAACCATGACGATGTGACGACGAAAAAACACGACGATGTAACGATTAAAAACACAACGATGTGACGACGAAAACCATGACGATGTGACGACGAAAAAATATATTTAAAACATAAGTAAAAAGAAGTTATGGCTTTAAAGTTTGACAGATAGGCAGTTAAGTTTGAAAAACAAGTCGTAAAGTTTGATATGTATGTTGTTAAATTTCGACAGGTAAGTAGGTATGTTTGACATACATTTCGTTGAAATTCGATGTGTATGTAGTGAAGTTTGACATACATATCGTTGAAATTCGATGTGTATATAGTGAAGTTTGACATACATGTCGTAAAAGATTGATGTATATATGGTTAAGTTTGGTAGGTATGAGGTTATTTTTCGCATTTATGTCCGCTCTGGCTTGCCATAGGGGACTTATACTAAGCTATGCATGTCCCTACTGGTACTGCCTTAATACCCAAATACAAGGATAATGAATGTTGTATCATAGGTAATAAGGCACATACGCTTAAATTTTCGGGGGTGCTTTCAACAATTTTGGTATAGTGATTGGTGTTTTTTTATCATAGAGGTAAGCATCGATTTGCCTAAATTGGGTGAAACAGCAATTTCTTTAAAAAAATCACACACACAATATTTGCTATTCTATCGTACTGACCTCAAAGCCTAGTAATCACTTAACCAGGAAATATATCAGGAAATTGTTCATGAAAATATAAGACCTAAGGTCAAGCAAAAAATTATTGGACAATGTAAACAAAAATTCAGAGCACCATTGTTAATTAGACTATGGTCACAATACTTACGTACGAACTGTTAAGAACAGTGTTTAGTCCGCCTAGAAGGACCTCGGGCAGTGAGCGACGCCCTCGCTGCTAGCTTGCTTCCCCCTGATCCTACTAGACGGACTAAACACTGTTCATACGAAGTATTGTGACCATAGTCTTAATATATCCACCATACTGTATGTTTGTTTACATTGTACAAACATTTTTGATTGGCCATTAATGCCCAGATACTGTATAAGTGGTATGTTTTGCGTTACATTTATTTTAGCATTTTTCGCGCTTAACTCAATTTGCACAAAAATAAATGTACCATGAAAAATGGCATGTATACAGCTACATGTAAACAAGATATCATGGGTGCAATACGCAAAATGATTCAAAACAAGCCATGCGCGAAAATTACAGAAGCGCAAAAATATTAGTAATATACAAAAACCAGAACAGAATCTTCAAGAATCTTGTGAAGGAATTTGACAACACATTGCCAGTAACCACAAAACTTTGTCACATCTAATATGAACCACAAATTGATAAATTAATTAGGAGGGGTAACACCATGCACTACACACTAGATGCCGAGGGGGGGGGATCACCATGCACTACACACTATATGCCAGGGGGGTAACACCATGCACTACACACTAGATGCCATGAGGAAACTCACCCACTGCCCATTGAGTGGCCCCAGATATACAACGGGGAAGCACGACTGCGACTCTGGACCCAATCAATAGTGGCCTGCGCATCGGAGAAAATGCCCTCCGGGTACGGCCATCCCTCAGAATCGGCAAAACCTACAAAGTGATTACAGTAGCCATGCAACACGCAACACAGAAAAAGAAAAGAAACGATAAGATTATTTCTACGATAAAAAAAATCAAATGCAAAATATGTCCTTACCCACTTCCTAATGAATGGCCATGTAGGTAGACTGCAGACCCTTTGCCTCTGTGCTTAGCCCAGTTGTAAACTGATTCAGCATCTTCAAATATACCTTTAGCATCAGGCCATCCAGTTGAGTCCGCAAATCCTACATTGATATATGGGGAGCAAACACTGCAAAATGCACTGAGCAACAAAATGCTCAATGTATTTTACAGATAGCACAAGGAACCCAGCGAAAATTAGCACAAGGAACTCGGCGTGAAAATAGCACAAGGAACCCAGCGTGCAAATAGCACAAGGAACCCAGCGTGAAAATAGCACAAGGAAACCAGCGAGCGTGAAAATAGCACAAGGAACCCAGCGTGAAAATAGCACAAGGAACCCAGCGTGAAAAAAGCACAAGGAACCCAGCGTGCAAATAGCACAAGGAACCCAGCGTGAAAATAGCACAAGGAAACCAGCGTGAAAATAGCACAAGGAACTCAGCGTGAAAATAGCACAAGGAACCCAGCGTGATTTTCACAATGATATGGTGAAGGCCTATATTATATCATTGGCAACATGACATACTGACGTATTTGCGAAATATGCATTTCAATACACACGGCTTAAAGACGATCGTGGTGTTAATTTAGAGGGCATTGTTACAGAATTTGTTGGTCAATGGCGGGAAGATTTTGACAAAACGTGTGCATGGTAACTAAACCTAAAATTTGCGCCTTATACACAAAAGGCAACGTGAGCACTTGTTATTTACGCATTGTCTTCCCGATAAGCGCCGAATAACATGAAAATTACATTAGCCAAATTAAATACATTCTAGTATATAAAAAGCATTCCATTAAGTATGTTTTAACAGTTCATTATATTTTGTCTCAACATGCTCAAAGTGGTGTAAATTTAGTGAAAACCAAATATGTCATATACTAACAAGACAGAGATAGCATATGGTTTGATTTTAGACGTATCAAAAACGCTAACTATAGACGCTAGCAATATAAAACAATTCCAACCTTAAAGTCTCTGCTAGCATCTAGCTAGATGGGAGCTGTTTCTCGCCAGTATGTCATGGGCAAAAGTATTTATTGTACAGATGCGATGCCTAAATATGGCCATTTCAGATTCAAAGGACCTTTAAGCTGTTTCCGAGTGCCTGTTATGGTTGTCGTAGCATCACAATTATTTTGAAATGTCCAGTGGGCGATCTTGATCTCATGTGCATGGTGAATAGTTCCAAGCATAAAAAACAACACTGATTACCCTTTTGTGGTAGTTGAATGGATCAACTTTTTTGCGACAATCCGAAATGTCAGTTTAAACAAATCTGACCCACAAAGTAAAATTGCAGTATGTGCAATACAGCATATCAGATACTTCCATTAAACGTAAAATTTCACTTCAATTCATCCCCATACAAAAAAGTTGTTTGATACAGTAGATACTGCATTAAGTTTTGAAGAATATTGGTTGTCTGCTTATTTCTGTAAGGTTTCTCCACAAAAAAAGGAAGTGACTTGCAATTTATCTGCAATGCACTTACTGCATTTTTCTTTGTTGGGTAGAAATTAGCTCTACAATATCACAGGGCTAGAATTTCGATAAGGTCCACTCTTGCAAAGACTTGTACAAAAAAAGCTTAAATACTCCAGTTAGATTCTTGTAAACTTTAGAATATTTCAAACAAACTAATGCAGGGATTAGTTTGAATCTTGAACAACCCTCCTCAAAGCTCAACATTTTATTGATGTCTACTCAAAGTCAACGCTCAAAGTCAGTTAATTTATTTAACTTCTGTGAAGTTTCACCTTATACAAATTGGGAAAGGAGTGCATACCTGTCAAGTCTCCCAATTTAGGCGGGAGTCTCCCGATTTTAGGCAGCCCTCCCGATGTCCTGATCGGGTTGCCATATCTCCCCATATCTAACGCTTTAAAAAATATCTCCCGCATTGAAAAAAATCTACCGCAATGTTCCCCTAGCGTGTATTACATGGTACATTTTGTTAAGAGATTGAAAATGAGATCGTTTTTGTGAGTCGTATGTGCGATTTGGAGACCCTTTTTGTCCCTTTTCAGTTTTCAAAAGCTACATAAAAATTTTTTTGGGTGTACCTTTTAGACCTCATATGTCATAAACGTTACTCATAAATTTAAGTGATTACAGAAGTCTCCCGCATCAAAATGTTGAAAAAGTATGGGAGTGAAGCTCACAGATGAGTATTTCATGTATCTCGGTGAAGTTAAATTGAATCATTTTCATGGATTGTGTTGATACAGTGTCAATCGAACGCTAAAGTTGCGTTGAACTTGACCATATATTAGTTCAAAATTCAACAATCTTTGCAAATTCGGGATAAAAGTGCAGTGTTGCTTGCACGTGCATTCTCTAATACAATATTCACATTATTTACATTATTGCTTTTTATGGAAGTACAGAAAGCATCATAGAAATGCTTTAGCAAAGATTGATGTTAGAAAACTTTGAAGTAAACAAATCGCTTAAAGAGCGAAACATGGTGAAGCATGACCCTTGAAAACAGAACCAAAGTGAAGCTTCACCTATGGAAATGATTGGAAAGGTGATGCTTTACTATTCACATTTGCCAATAAGGGTGAAACTTTGCCTATATTGTCTAGGAAACGTGCAAAGTGGTGGTGAAATCCTGACCTTAGAATTAACCAGCTATGATGTAAGGCAAAGTCTTGTTCAAGATTCAAACTGACCCCCACATAGAATCTAAAAACTCTCACAAGCTCTATCACAGAGAATTTAAATGGACTCTGAAAACCTAGAATTCCACCCATCCACATTTCTACATTGCAAAGACGTTGTAATCTTCTGTAGCTGCATACAATAAAGTGACATGTACTCTGAAACCCAGGGGGGGGGGGCAGTCCCATTCTATTTCAAAGTCGCTGTCACTCAAAGACCCATAATTTTTTACAACTGCCTGTGCTCTCACCCAAAGACCCCATACAATTTTATATTTTCCTCTCACCGAATGCCAAATTTCACTCTCCAAATGCCAAAAACTCATGCTCTCACCCAAAGACCCTCATTTTTTGACCAATGAGCCCTCATATTTTGGTATTTTTCTCTCACTGAATGCCAAAAATCATGCTCTCATCTAATGACCCCTCTTTTTTGAGCCTGTGCTCTCACCAAATGCCCCAGCCTGTTGAAGCGCAGCCCTTACACCCGTATCCATTTCATATTTGACCACCCCCCCCCCTCCCCGGGGTTCTGAAACTACCCAAAGGACTGAAGCTGGTTTCAGAGTGTCTGTCGTGGTGATCGTACGACCAGCATGTTGTCAAAAATTTGTGCGCACACTCGACCTTGTCGTACATAGAAAATTTTGCGGCAACCATGACAAGCTGATGTATCGATTACCCAGTAGTGATGGTCGCAAAGACACACAGTTTTGAGTTGGAGTAAATTCAACTTTTCTTGCGACAGACCATTGCGGCAATATGTAAATGTGTCGTGTTATATTACGACAACTCAAAATTACAAATGCTTGGTCGTCTGCTGCAACAACAGCTACTCTGAAACCACCTTAAGAAGCAAAGTTGTTTGTTTGCCACGAGCTGCTTTGTTTAGGCCAAATGTTTTAACAGATGGAATAAAAATTGAAATCTGAGTGGTAGACCTTATCAAAATCATAGAATTCTAATAGAATTTATATCTCTATGTTTACTGCTGTTGACATGAGTGCTAACATAATACAAATAGCCATAGCCATGCATCAAGCACGTTTATCATGATATTTAACTTTAGCTTGAAAAGTAACACAAAAAAGTAATTTCATTTTTGGATAGACTTTCACAAATGTATTCACGATCAACTAAGAGACTTTTGCCCAATGTCATGGTATATGACCATATGGTACTGCACCATAAGATAGGGGAGCATGTTTGACGTAAAAATAATTAACAATTTTACTTCCAATTGTACATGCTCAAGAAAACATGCTTCTAACATTGAAAGAATGAGTAAGAGACTTGGTCGAGTACTTAAAATGGCTTAATAGGCGAACTCAGCGAAGCATCGAAGATACACTTTTTCAAAATTTTGGAGCTCGCTCACAACTCAGTCGATGCTCTTTTCAGAGTTCACTTGTGATCACCGGGCAATTGCAGATGCCTAGAAAAAGATCATTTTTGGACCAGCTGGCAGGGGCTCAGTTGGGACTCGAGTGAGTATGGGGCAAGTTGCCAGCGAGTAAAAAAATTGATGAAAGAGCTTCTACTGAAAGTGTAGCAAACATGCTTTGGCAACTAAATGGTAATTTGACTGAGAATGCGGTTGTCGAGCCAGTCAAGCGCTGTTCTTTGCTTACGCAAAATTTTGCGGCAAAATGTAAGATGCGTATTGCGTACGTTGTAGTCAAGTAATAGTAACGCCTGACAGAACGCAAGGCAGAGTCACCAGTTTCCTATCTGTTCTTTCTTTAATCTATGGTAGCAAATGAGAGCCGGCTCTGAAATTTTGAAAGAATATCAGCCAACTTTGCTGATTTTGCCAATTTTACTGTTTCGATATGCAACTGAAGCAAGCATGCTCTTAGAAATTAAATTGAAAATGATTTCTATAGGTCAAACTTGTTCCTTTACCATACCGTTCATGACCGCATGGTACTCTACCACAATTTTGGGTCAAAATCTCACAAATGCAGTTACTTTAGGCGTGCATCTGACAGGCTTTTTTTATCATGTTAAAGTCATCTGAAACAAACCTTTTCATTCAGGGCTGGACCAAATCGCACTATGCGTGAACAACAAACCAATCAAATTGATCATCAAATCACGCAACTACAGAACTGTCAAATCATGCGAGCTCACGAGTATCGCATGAGTTGTGTTTGAACTTAAATCTCGGCGCATGAGACGCGTAAAAGTGAAAAGGTTTTCTTCAGGCGACTATAGGTACCTACCTCGATAGTCGAAAGCAATGACATGATAGTCTAGCTGAGCCAAGACTTTATAGATTCTGACTCGGTGGGATGCACCTCTGGTAATATACACCATAACACAAAATAAAATCAGTCAATTAAATTGTAAAAATTAAAAATTTATTGGACAATGAAAACAAAAATCCAGAGTACAGGGCCCCATTGTTTGTAAATGCAACCCGTACCCTGGATTTTTGTTTACTCTTTCCAATAACTTTTGGTTTTGCCTATAAATTGGAATAAGGGTGAAACAAACTGAAAAGAACACTTCAAATAGCTTCCTGAAACCCGAGACAAGTAAAGTTAAAATGAGTTTCAAGAGATGAAAAAGCAAAATTTTTACTCCTTTTGTACATCTACCATAGATTTAAAGGGGAGATACCAGGCTTTGTATACCAGCCCGTGTAATGGCGTCGTCAGCCATGGAGCTCAAATTGGGGGTATTCGGGTCCACTCGGTTCCCGGCAAAATCAACTCCGAGAGCTGAGACTTGGTTACGCGTAGAGACAACCTGCGCAAATAATAATTTACGCGAATGATACGCCAACCTGCACGCAAAGCGTGTGTGCGTGTTTCAATATTCACGCATTATGACACGGTGCTATGCCTCATCGGCAAGCTGTCGGTCAAACCCGAATACCCCCAATTTTGTCTCCATGCCGGATAAAAATGGCGGACATGTCTGGTATCTCCGCTTTAAATCTATGACATCTACAGACTAATGATCGCTATAATAGTCAAAGCACAAATGTCTTGGACAATGTAAACAAAAATACAGGGTAGAGATTGCATTTACAATCAATGGGGCCCTGCACTATGGATTTATGTTTACACTGTCCAATAAATTCTCATTCAAGTTTCTGGTGTGGCAGAAATATGAAGTGTTTTTTTCTGTTTGATTCACCCATCAATATAATTCTGCCCCACAAAGTAAAAATGCATTATGTGCATTTATAAAGCAAAGCAGATACTTCCTTTATGTGTTCAATTTCACTTCAATTCATTTCCATGCTAAAAAGTTGTATTTATGTTTGATATAGTAGATACTGCCTTAAGTTATGAAAGAGAATTGATCGTCTGCTCATTTCTATAGGATTTCTCCAAGGGAAAAGGAAGTAGCTTGCAATTTATCTGCAATACACATACTGCGTTTTTACTTTGTAGGACATCTATACATGTACACAAGTCAATTACCTCTGTAATCTATTGCTACTATGTGGTAATCAAGCTCCGATAAGAGCTTATAGAGATGAACTCGGTGGCCGAAACCTCTGAAGTAGAAATACAATTTCAG
>JXSR01S075434.1:4885-15506 GCA_000969725.1 Ophiothrix spiculata | reverse complement strand
TGGATTTATGTAGCTGAAATTGTGATCTTGCCGTGATCATTTCGCAAAATGGTTCCGTCACTGACAGCCGCAACTCATTTTTTTTAATCATATTTTTTGGTATGGAAAAATATTCAGTAACTCTTCATGACTAAGGTAAGATGATTTAACATGGATGAAAGGTTCATTTGAGCTCAATTGTGATGATATTATCTGAAGCAGGCGATATCAGCTTCTTAAGCCAGGGCCTACAGAGCTCCGTATGTCGAATATATGAAAACATGTAACAAGATTCATAAAAAATCATATTTCGACATACAAGTAGGTCTAGGAAGGGCTTAAATCAACCTCTGCTTTACAGCAGTGTAGTGTAAGTAAGCTTACTCAGTTCCGGGAACGTTCCTGCCCGACATGGATGACATGCTGGATTGCTGGTTTCCTTAAATCTGTTTTACTATAATGATGACATGATCATTACAATCACTAACGACGACCCATGCATAGTATTTTGTAAACCATGAAACAAACATGAAAAAATAGGCAACTTACTGTGAATTTGACTTATGCGTTCTCGTTTCACTCTTTAATTCGTCAACCTCTTCGGTTTTCTTGCCTCTCCTTTGCCTTTCCATCTCAAGAAGAACTGTTCCTTAAACGTAAATATTTCTCTTACTTATGCAAAATGATGTTTATGTGCTGAAAATGAATGGACAGACACAAAAATTGCGTTGCCCTTTTATTTCTAAAATACATCAGTCTGAAGGAGGCTGAGCGTTTCCATATTTTCTTGACAAAATATTCAAAATATTAAATTTGGAATCGTTAAATATGTTAAAACTTTTAAATCATTGCTAAAATTTAAATATATGATATATTTTAAATATTTGATAATAAATTATTGGGAAAAAATCAAAGAATTTACATTAGTTTTTAGAATTTTAAGATTATAATATTAAACACTTTGAGTTAAAATACATACGCCTGGATACTGTTTACATTTTGGAGCGAAATTGGAATTTGCTTACACTGGCTTACATAGATTGAAGCTCGCATTTGGCTAGTTTAGCTGTTCACAAATAAGTTTCATTGTAAAGGATCATGAGTATGTTTGGTAATAAAGCACTAGAACTCGTTAGAGAGTTACATAGATCTATGGAAGGAGCAATGTTGCCATTTAATGTGAGTACAACTTGTACTTTATGATTGAAATCATTATCATGTTTTGTCACTCATGCACACACAGCCACAGGTCTACACAGTCATGACAGTCTCACAGTGTCACAGGTTCAATATTCAAGCCCATCTTTCCATCTCCATGGTTGGAAAATGGCATTGCACACTGTGGGGATGGCATGACTTGTCTTGTTTTCACAAACTTGTGCATTTTTTTTCCCGATATCAATAGATTTGGCTTTGCCGCTACGACGAACTGAAAATGGCAAGTTTTTGCAAAAGATATACTGAATACATGGTATACGTCATGCAGCGACAAAGCAAAACTACAAAACTACATATGTATGAAAGTTACAGTATAACATTAAAGTAGAAACTAAAACTTCGGCAGCCAACATTTCATCAATATTTTGGTAAAGATACTGGACTAGAAACTTGTTTATATTAAATGTGGTTTTGATAAAATTTAAAGATAATCCAATTTCAATTCAGAAAAAAAATCATTCAAAATTCTAACTGATTTTCTAAGTTTGGAGAACTACTAATTAAGTTGTCAGGGTAAAGTTGTAGAGCTTAGTAGGGTGCAGTTTTGAACTGTTTTGTTAATCGGCTCAGTACTTGTTATTATATTACATTTTCCTGTAGGCCATACAACACTTGTGACAACACTTATTCATTGGGATCCTGAATTGATAAAATTGATACAAAGACTCGAGGCTTAACGTTGTTTGATTATCTTACAGGAAGACAGTGTGCGACAAGTTCTAGAAGAGATGCGAGCATTATATGATGAAAACCAAAATGATGTGTAAGTGGAAATAAGAAGCAATATTTAGTGCCAATTTTTCATAAATTTGCATAATTATATGTGATATCTCACCCCGAAAAGGGGGACTTTGTTACAGAACACTTTTCGAGAAAATAGGCAGCGAAAAATAAGGAAAATTTAAGAATTTCCAGCAGATTTTCTGTTGTAAAATTTTATCGCCTTGATCAATTTCAACAAGTAAGGTGTCATTTTAAAGCTTATAAAATGCTGTAACAGATGAAATGATAAAATCAAAATTGATATCATTATGCAAAGTCCCCTCTTTCGGGGTGAGCCATCACATATAGTGTCAGTCTGGGGTCAGTTGAAATGACTTTTTAGGTGACACCATCACCTTACGAATTTCGAGAGCACTTACAATGTTACATATTTTTAGGTGTTTCTCATTCTAGAGACAAGGTGTTGCAGCTATTGTTATGCAGCTATCAAATGCATCCCCTGCCCCCCCACTACCCGGGCATAGCGGGGACTTGACCGGGGCTGTAATATTGAAATTTGTAATGGCCCCATTACAGCCCCGGGTACAGCACAGCAAGGCAGGGGACATTTTTCTGTTACGGCCCCGGTTAGTCCCCGCTCCTTGACCCCGGGTATGCCCAGCCAAACTGTTGTGATTATGGATTTTACTTTGCTCTGACAAAATATTTGTGTTTGTATGACTTGCATTTTGCTAAATTATTAGTATGATGTTGATCCCCAGCCATATTCAGTTCCTGTCCTTAAAAACAACATAATTACACATATAGTCCCGGGGTAGTTTTCCTGGCCCATTTTAGTAGCAGAACGTCCCCGCATACGCCCTGAGTATGCCCCGGGTATGCGGGGACCTAGTTTTCTATCAATCCCCGGTCAGATCCCCACCTACTTCCTCGCGGGTACCGGGGGGCCAGGGATGCTTTTGATAGCCGCATTATTGACTTACTTTCTTGTGTTCACATGATAATACTTGACTATACAATTTACATCTTGCTACCAATTACTTAAATGTTGAAGTTAAATGAACTGCAGATGAAAAATCGGAAACCAAGATACTCAAAGTGGCTTATTGGTTAGATGTGTGTGACAAACATTTTCAAGTAATTCTTCTTTTCAAATGCTGAACTTTTATGATGTATGCTAGCTTGGTCATTTCATGTAATCAGAAGAAGATCATGTGATTCGGATGTGTGTCCTCATCGGTACAGTAAAACATGCTTTTATGATTGGAGAATATTGCAAGTTACAAGTTTCCAAAGTTTAGAATTAAATTCTAAAATCGGATACGAGTATGAGGTGAAGAGCTTCTACATCCACTGGCTTATTTTAAATCACCAGATATTTTCTTTTCGTAATGTAGGCCTATTTTATTAGTGTTGACATAGATCTTGTCTTTATATTGAGCCTTTATTGAGTTAAGCTTAAAAGATTGGTTTTTTTAGCCATTTCTCTAATTCTAGGTTAAATATCAAATCTTTGAAAATCTCGATAAAACCGACAAAAATGCAAGCATATTTAAAGAATGTTTAGGGGTTTGTAACATATATACCAGTCAATGATTCTTACCAGCTTTTTAAAAAAATTATAGAGGTGCCCTTGAGGATGAAAAGTGGATCATGAATTGTTAACTATATCGCAGATAGGCATACAGAGTATTAATCACTGAGATGAAAATACCAATGTTGGTATTTTCGTCTCAGATTAATCAGGGGTCCAAATAATGTTTTTCTTTAGGGAGCTATTTTTTTCTTCAGCAAATAAAAATCGCCATCTGACTTTCATTCCAGCCATGCATGCATGGTGCTCTTTTGAGCTACTTGGGGGCTACTTTTTCTTTACTTGGGATATTGTTGCTAAATATATTTATTGTGTTATGAACAACATTTTCGGCAGTTAAACTTCATCTACTTAGGTTTTATAGGTGGGGGCGATTGGTGTGCTTTTGTAATATTTTTTCGCCCTCTTCCACCTTTGAAAGGGGCTTTTTATAAATAAAAATAGGGGGCAATTCGCCCTTCGCCCTCTTGTATTTTGACACCTGGTATTAATAAAACCTGCATAAGTTATCTCCTGCATTGTGCCATGAACTTATTTATCACCCTTCATAGATTTAAGTGAATAAAGTCACCAGATGTTTAAATTCCCAAATGATGTTATCATTTTCAGATCTGCTACTGTTGAAGGTGAAACAGGCCTCTTTGCTGCTGTACAGTTTAGACACAATTGCTTAGAAAGGAATAAAAGATGTCTGCTAGCTTATGCGTAAGTTTTTGAATTTGGACAAAAAAATGTTTCATCCATTTCATCCAAGGTGTGGTCACAAATACCCTATGGAATATTCAGCTATACTGAACAAGAAATATTTTTACCAATTTTGGGCAAACCTTGTAGGGCACTGCAGACTGATATGGCAGGCTGATGAAACAGGGATCCTGTTGGAGCCCAGAATTTGTAAACTCTTCTAACTATAGCCAGGTTGAGCGTTTTTGTACTTACCTTGCAAAAATGGCTCATATGGCAGAAACCAGCTGAAAAAAGTAAATGGAGGGCACCCCTTAATGAAATGGATTTTGTTCTTATCATTTTTGTGTATAGATAGATATCCACTAGAAATGAAAATCCCGTTTGTTTTCCTGTGACGGCGATTTGAAATTTAGCAAGTTTTGGTGATAAAACTGTGTCATAACACAAACTGAGGTTATTTGGGGACCATAACTCCTGAACAATATCACATAAGACATTGAAATTTGTATCTGGGTATATCCCTTGCTGTATATTACAAATCTTTTTAAATCAAGGTCATAGCTCTTTTCATTTTAAAACTATGAGGCTTTGAACTTGAGATATATATAGTGTTTTTGGACTTTGATTGTTAACTTTGACATTTTGGTAAAGTTTTGTTACGATTTTTGAATCAGCAATTGAATTCGAACCCATAATCCCTTAGGAAAGCAGTCAAGTATAATAATGTAAGGATTCATGACTAACAAAAAAGGGATTTTAGGTTTGTTTTTTTGAGGACTGAAGAGTGAATCAGGCGATTGCATTTTAGGGTATCAAAACAGAATTTTTTTTTATACTTTCATGTTCTTGATTTGTAATTTTATGTACATTGAAGTGCAAGAAATTCCAATAAATATTATCTTATCTTATCTTATCTTAACTTACAGTAGTAAACTTGACTGACTGCCTCCTGCACCCCCCCCCCCCCCCCCCAAAAAAAACCCTTTGTTTGTTGCTATAACAGTCTAGACAAATCCTTTTGTTGTTACAGTGGATCTTCTTAAAATATAAATTCTCTTCTCACAAAACCCTGATAACATGACATTATAGTCGGTCATTTTTTGGCTTGCTTAAAGGGACTGGCCTAGATTCTTCCCACTATTTTTTACCTGCTCATTTGTTTACTTGAATCGATAGAACATGTTTATATAGTAATATAACCTTCAAGTGGTTTTCCATGATTTTGAGGAATTGCAATTATTTACCTACTTTAATTTTTGTCGCCGGCGACAAAAACTGGTGTGAAAACAGTGTTTCTAGTTTGAAAACTGAAAACAATCTTGTTTCTACACTTGTGATGGCCAAACAAATTATTTTTGATGAAATTGTTTCTCTTTTAATATGTTTTAAATTATTTCCATGAGCTTTGTTTGATCCTTTATCTAGTAAATCCATCTGAGGTACAAAAGTAAGGATTTAGAAAACACACCACCATCAAAGAATGATATATTGCAAATTAATTCTCTCTCAATTTGAGTCATTTGTGTGTAAATTTTTGCACTTTTTTGGATTTTGCTATACTTTTAAGCTTTGTTTAGAGCATTTTCATAAATATTTAATTCTAGGTGGAATCTAGGCTAGTCCCTTTAAATCCGAAAGAGCAAGTCTGCTTTTAATGGTGCATTCAGAGTCCAGCGAATTTATCACTGCAACATCGCTTGATACACAGTCTTTACAGGCACTACAAGAAGTGCACTCAGTTACAGTAGAAACTCATTATAACGAAGTTGCTGGGGGCAGACAAATTACTTCTTTATATCCAAAATTTCGTTATATCAGGGTTTTAAAAACAATAAAAAACAAAATAAACTAGTAAAATGGTACAGGAAAATTACTACTTTATAACAGGGCTTTTCTTATATCAGATTTCGTTATAATGAGTTTCTACTGTATAAGATTTCAAGACTGTGTATCAAGCAATGTTGCAGTGATGAAACTGCACCATAAGGGTCAATGAAAACATCAATTGCCAGCATAAGTTTTTCTAATTTTAATTCAGTTTTTCTAATTGTTGGTTTCCATGTTATATGATTTGTTTTCTATACCAGTAATATTGTTTTCTAGCACTGTATTAATGTAGAGCACCATATAAGTGCTTTAAGTTAAATTAAAACAATAATAGTTATCATTTTGTTTTGATATATACAATTACATCCCAGGTACAATAGGTTACAGGTTATACGAGACATGAGGTGGGAGTTTGGAAGCGTACTACCTCCTGAGATCAAACTGAATCTATCAGAACAAGAGGTATGGTATTGGGATGTTAACCCAGGGGAGGGGGGCACTTGAGTAGGGCTATCAGGTTGCAGGTTATACAAGACATGAGGTGGGAGTTTGGAAGTGTACTACCTCCTGAGATCAAACTGAATCTATCAGAACAAGAGGTATGGTATTGAGACGTTTACCCGGGGGAGGGGGCACTTGAGTAGGGCTATCAGGTTACAGGTCATACGAGATATGAGGTGGGAGTTTGGAAGCGTACTACCTCCTGATATCAAACTGAATCTATCAGAACAAGAGGAATGGTATTGGGGCGTTTACCCGGGGGAGGGGGCACTTGAGTAGAGCTATCAGGTTACAGGTCATACGAGACATGAGATGCGTACTACATCCTGAGATCAAACTGAATCTATCAGAACAAGAGGTATGGTATTGAGATGTTTAATGAGGGAGGGGAATACTTCATTAGGCCTATCGGGTTTTAGGTCATACAGACATAAGTGAGAGTTTGGAAGTGTACCACCTCCTAGTAGGAGGCGGTGGTTGGTGTGTGTTTTTCTCTAGTCTCGATTTCATAAACATTCCAACGGAGAATAGAGTGAATTCCATAATCATATCCATTTGTTGTCTGATACGATCCCAAACCATTATTATTTTCTTGTATTGCTTTAACAAGCAGGTTATAACTACTAATCTTGTCATGTTGCCATGGGTAGCTATGACAAGCCATTGCCTCTCATAGATAACAGGGTAATCTGCTTCTTGTGCTTGTCACACAAGTTTCGTACAATATGACTAGCTTAAATTTGTGCACTTGAAAGAAACTGCTAAGTTGTTCCAGATTGGGTGTCAGGTATCAGCAATGTAAACAAGCGTGACCAGAAGATTTCTACACCTCCACTGCAATTTAACAGTTTAAGCCATAGATTTACAGGGGAGATACCAGCCTATGTAATGACGTCAGCTATGGAGCTCATTGGGGGTTTTCCTGTCCACTCGGTGCCAGCCAAATCAATTCTGAGTGCCGAGATTCCATTGTGCGAATAGACAAACGGCGTAAATAATACTAAATATGAATGATACGCTAGCCTGCATGCAAAGCGTGTGCATGTTTTCAATATCTGCATTATATGACAAGATGCAATGCATCATCGGCAAAAACCTGAATACCCCAATTTTGTCTCCATGCTGGATTAAAAGTGGCGCAGAGTCTGGTATCTCCCCTGTAAGTCTGTATATGAAATAAGCACACTTTTTACAATTTTTGCATGAAATATGCTTTGAGAAACAAGATTATATTGGCCAATAACACATTAAGTATTCTTAGAAATTGCATAAAAGCAGCCCCTTTTCGCATATCACACCTGCTTACATACTGACCCTTAAGCGGTTTCCTCCATCACCCCATTTCATTTTCTTCTGATCATGATTTACACCATTTTCCTCCTTGTATTAGGCACAATGGTTCACTAAATACAACAAGTCTTTGGCAACCTACATGAGGTCGTTAGGTGAAGAAGGTCTGGATTTAACACAAGACAGAAAACCTCCAAAGAGTCTTTATATTGAGGTATGTTTGCTTTAAACCCGTTATTACGCATCTGTGTTCTGTTTATTAAGATGGATCTTTCTTTCTGTCAACACTTCAATGGCTGTCATTCGGGGATGCTTTGAGCTAGATTCGAACACCGGTTGGACCACTTCTCCTTATTTCCTTGGACAAGAAACTATATACTCCGCGATTGCTCCGTGGTTCAAAAGTCACATTAAGCCATTGGTCCCCTGTGTGAATCCTCCTCCATAGGGCGGTGCATAAAGTGTATGATGAATCTATTGTCATCATAATAACAATGACCCAAGGGAAATTATTTTACATAACCTTCACAGGTCACGAGGTCATGCAGTGGTCACAAGGTCAAAAGTGTGATTTTGCTTCAAAAAGTTACATGGGTCATGTTCGTTACATGCCTGATGATGACTCGCACAAGAAGACCACAAACACGTACATTCCACCTCAAAGATGATCAAATCTGGAAAGCAAGCTTTCCAAGGTATATCTTACACCTTTTCAACTCATGGAAAATTTTGTCATGATTGCGATGTGACAGGGGAAAGCTTGTTGTTACCTGCCCAACTGATGTTGATAGCTGATTCTGAAATGTGACGTTTTTCTTCTAATTGTAGGTTCGATGTCTAGTTGACCATGGGGAATTTGAAACAGACGATGGCTTAGTGGTAGTCTTGAAGAAAAATAGCCAGGTGGGTTATGTGAACAACACATACGCGATGTCACAATTCTTCAGACGATGTAAAGAAACATCCAGAGTGCAGGGCCCAATAATTTATGAACACGAATGGTACCCTGCAATACTTGGTGTGATCAGTTTTGTTTGAGGAATTATGGCAGAGACTTCAGCATCATTAAAGGAGCATGGCCTGATTGCCTCAACTTTTTTTTCAAACTTTTTGAGATTTTGAGATCAAAATGTTGCTCATATTTTTCTCATTTAACCCATGTGAAATTTTATGGCTGAGTTATGTTTCGTTTTGGAGATATATATGAAAATGTGTCTAATTATGGTAACCATAATTAGTGAATTTACACAGTAACATATAGGTCAGTGGTTCCGAAATATGAAATTGCCCGTAAAATCAAAACAATTTGACAGATTCAGCTGAAGTTTTAAACTTAAAATCTCTTGAGTGGTCTTCTTTCCTATGACATTGAAAACAACATTTTGAAAAATCAGACCAAGCTCCTTTAATATCAACTATCAGTGTGATGTCAACAGATCATGACAAAAAATGTGATGACTCACCCCGAAAAGAGGGACTTTGCGACAGAACACTTTTCAAGAAACAGATGAAAATAGGCAGCAAAAAATAAAGGAAATAATAAGAATTTCCAGCAGATTTTCTGATGTGATCGCCTTGATCAATTTCAACAAGTAAAGTGTCATTTTAAAGCTTAGAAAATGCTGCAACAGATTAAATTAAAAAAATCTAAATTTATATCATCTGCAAAGTGGGGTGAGCCATCACAAATAAGTTCATGAGAAATCTGCTCTTTAAAAAATCCTAAAAAATGGTCATTTCAATGTCCATTCATTTTTTCTTCAATCTGTCCAAGTATTTTTCTCCCCTTCTTTCTTTCCCCTTTTATTTATCTTGCCCTTATTTTTTGTGCTATCTGCCTATCCAAACCTGAAGTCAAGTTTTGTTTTTGTCTTCACAGCATTTTCTACAGAGATCACAGTGTGAACATTTGATACGGCAAGGAATTCTGGAACATGTCATTTCATAGCAAATTGGATTAATAAGAACTTTGGTAATGGCAGAAAACAAACATAGCTGTCTTCCTGAAACAAAGCCTAGTAGCTAGGCGTAAGCCTTATATAAGCTCTGTGGACTAAACAATTCAGTTTGACTGATCAATATGAGTTGGCTCCATCCATTCACTGATTTTGTATTTCTTCATGCTGGTTGGAAATTCCTTTTACTAGAGCTGCACCACTACACTGGTGAGCATATTCTATTATTGCAGGGAGAAAATTTGAACACAGGACTTGCATTAGCAGAATCATCAGAATCCTTTTTTTGCCTGTATATCAATATTGACAATGTAGTTAGTTCCAATTATATTAAAAGGGCTGGAGAGCCATTTTAAAAAATGTCTTTATAAAAAGTGCTCTCACAGGCTGAAGAAAATGTTTAACATTTTTCCAAATGAACACATTGTCATAAACCCATTGTACTTGGATAACTGAGCAAAACCACTTTATAACTCAGTTTGGGAGAAGTCATAATTCATTTACCATAAAGGAATTGCTTTACTGTAAAGGATTTCATTAACAGATGCCTATGAATCAAGTATTGCAGCAACCTATGAAAATCAGAGAACATTTTCATATTGAACCTTTTCTAAAATTGAGGAAGGGGGTTAAGTCACATTGAGTACAAACTGAGAAAACGGCACAAACATAAAATCATTTGTGTACCGAGTGAGTCAAAAAAACTGCAATAGTTAAATAACAGCCATATTTAAAGAACAAGAGATGCCATGAACATGAAATGTATATATCTAAATAGATCACAGATTTACCTTTAAAATGGTGAAAGAATGAGGAAAATTGATAAAGGCGTCATAGAGATACACTT
>JXSR01S075432.1:58358-69825 GCA_000969725.1 Ophiothrix spiculata | reverse complement strand
ATCACTTGTAACTCCGGCCCCCGGGTACCCGGGCACTAGCGGGGAACTCGTCATGCTTGCGCGGGGAAGTTGTGCATGCTGATGTCCCCGCCAGGCGGGGAACTCGTGCGGGGATGCGGCGGTGACTCGATGGTGACCATTTAGGCGGGGAATTTGACCAGGACTTAAATCTATGGAATTTGAGCCCTTTCCCCGTGGTATGGGGCTGGGACTTCGTCGGTGACTCGGTTTTGAGGATGCCCCTCCCTACGGGGAAGTCGGCGGAGTGTTCGGAGGGGACTCGTCAAATTCTGATGAACGAGTTCGGGCGCATTCCCCGCTAGTGCCCGGGTACCCGAGGGCCGGAGTTACAAGTGATACGTGCATAACATCGGGATGCGAGAGGTCCCAGGTTCGATTCCAGGGGGAAACCACCCATTGTTAACATGTAAATTAAAGTTATATTTTGAGGCAATTTGGTAAAGATCGGAGAAGCATTTGTTGTTTTCTCAATTCTTATTATGGAGCATTATTCTCTATAGAAAATGTACCAAAGACACAGGTCCATTTGCCATTATATTGCTGAAGAATTGTCTCAATACATATTGGTAGAAAATATCCATGGATATTTTTTATAGGTGCAATAATTCTGTTTTTACATGTAGCAAGTGTTTTAATAAATAATTGTTTGCACCCCTTAAAAAGTGTATAAGTTTTTATCCCATTCTTAATTGAATTTATGTATCGTTTGAATCACTTTTGAACCATTCAAAGTTCTCCTACTGGTTAGTGGTACTGTTTCCACTGTTTTTACATTAAAAGCAAAACTTTTCCATCAGTTTTTACTTGATTATTTGTCTACTCAAACACAGCTTAATGATACTTGGTTTAACAAATAATTCAGTATTTCAGGTTAATGGCCTTGCTAGGCAAATTTGCTATTCTCATATTTAAACAGGACAGTGCCCTATATAGAAAAAAGGTCGGTTTTACTTTTTCTTTTAAGTACCTGCTCTGCCAGTTTGAATTGATTTCTGAATTTCCAATGTTTGACAAGTGACTTTACACTCTTAGACTGATCAATGTAATTGAAATAGTTCTACTGGCAATTAATTTATTTGCAATAAGGAATGAATGCATTGGGCATAATAGTGATAATTTTGAACCCTGGTTGGGTCAGTGAGAGTCTTTGGGTCAGAAACCTTTGGAAGGTGCAGTCTGTGCGTGGTCCTGATGATCAAGTTCTCACCTCTTTTCTGTTTGTATACTTCAGTAAGCAGTAGACGACGGTAGCTGATATAAATCGCTTGATTCTAATCATTTGTTTCCAAGCTTAGATGTTTTCAACAAATCATTAATAGGGTTCTGTCACACATTAGTGTATAGAACCAACTGTACTTAATCCCGCTATTGTTTTATTTTTTCATTGTTGTTAATCATGTGTTTGTTAGATGAGTGTTTAAAGCGTTTTCCATACGGTTGTGCCTGTTACGTATAGGTTCTACATTATCCACACGGTGGTGTCCTTTTGGCACTGGTTCAATATGTGAAACTTGTACGTTATTCATACTTTTGGGCTCCATATATACATTGTGTGACAGAACCTTTATCTGTAAGGCTGCACCCTGATCAAAAAATGACTCACTTTGTCATAATGTGACCAAAAGAAATCACCAATGTCTCACGACTTCCATGCTTGGGTGCTCGTGACCTGCGACCGGCGTTCACTGATCTTCAACACGGCCTACTAACGGATGAAGAGGTACCTTGTTGGTTGGATCTTACAGGATTGCTTTAGAGCAGATTATTTTTCACGTGAGAGGTAGGGAGCGTATCGACCGGGCATATATATTGTGAACTCTGATGTGAGCAATCACTGAATATGTAGCACCACCTCACTTACATTTTTCTTTTTTATCACAGAGTGGCAATAATTAATAAATAAATAAAGGGTGCGAGGAATGTGCAGTCTACTGTCATAAATTTGTCATTTAAGAAAGAAATACTTTTAAGCGGGTCTCCTTTTAAGCTTCATATCTTGTGGACAAGCAAATACTTCACACTGCATTTCATCACAAAAGAAACAAAAATGTTTATTGCTATGTTGAGTTCATTGCTGGAGTGGAAGGGAGTGGTAGAAACAACTGTCAATGACTTCATGCTAAGAAGATAGTGACTGCCGAGGGGGGGTTACTCAGATTTCGGTTATAAACGGATGTTGCACGACCATAGATTTCTACTATCACTGGATAAGTAAACTTGCAAGTTGCATATTTAAACCAGTTTTGCTTGAATAACCCATGTATCCTGGCCTATACGCTTTACACCCGTGTAGCCAGGATCGGCTTTTTATGGTTTACCCCGGGTGTGGAATGTCATGTTATTGGTAAAAATAGCGGCCCCTATAAATTCCTGTTTTGAATATAGTAACATGACCAGGAAAGGGGAGCCTAAGTTATAGGTCCCATTGGTAATTGAAGGAAGTTGAACTCTAACCCTTGATATTTTATTTCTTTGGAGTTGTAGAGATCCTGCTCCTGCTAGAAGGATGCTCCCATTTACTCTCCAAGCTATTGATCACTCTCCGCTGGATAATGTACACTAGTAAACACTAAGGCGTTACCTAATTATGGGGTCATAAAGTGCTTTTAACGGTGAATCGAGAAACATGTATGCACAGTCCATCAAAATCATTGATGATGATGTCGAGTACGTAGACTGCCACTAACAAGAAATTCTCTTTCAAAAATCTATTTTTTTGGGGGCTTAAATACTGATTTTCATGAAAAATGAGTCAAGGGCCTATTCAAAATTGTGAACTTTCTAAATATTGGAATTTCAACTGGATTTTTGCTAAAGAAGGAAAATGGGTTTTCTAGCATATCCTGCAAGTTTCAGATTGATAGTTTTTTCTACCCCCATGTTAGAGATACCCCCTATTTTCTTTTATTGAAATGACCGCAAGCAGGCCCATAGCCAGGATTTTTTCAAGGGGGTGCGGATTTTCAAAAAGTGGACCTTTTGGAGGAAAAATTTTCGTTTTGGTCAACCCAAAACTAATTTTAGTGGTTTTGAAAAAGTGACAAGCAAAAAAAAAAGAAAAGGTTTTCAGTAGGTTTTCAAGTATTTTGTGTTGTATTTTATAAAGAAACTACCTACATTTACGTGTTTTGGGGCTTTAGGTGTTCTTTTGGTGGACATTCAGGGAATTTTTGTGGACCTTTTTTGTACATTGTCAAATTTGGGGACGCCCCCCACCGCATGCAAGGTATGTCAAAGATACAAGATGCCTGGGGCCACTTTGTTTGGGCATAGGGGGTTCTGTGTAGTTATAGGAAGACAAGGGTTTAGTAGTTCTATTGTTTGGATGATTTTGTTTGAAAATATAAGAACGCTGAATGTGAATAATTGCTTATATGTGCCTCGTCATATCTAAAGGTACCTTAAGGTCAGTATAGTAAATGACAAGATATGGGCCATTGAAGCTGAGCATAGTAAAAAATCACTACCAAGGTCGGTTTATAATTTCATCAGAAATGTTACCTTTGATGTGTATTCCATCATATTAATCAGGTTTAAACATCCGAAACATAAGACAAATGTTTTAAAAACCGAGATAAAAATCCTTTCTCGATCCATTCAAGTTTTACCAGTACAGAAACTTTAAACTCGATTTTCTCAGAACTATAGTTTTCTGAATCAGCCCGATGCATTTTACCAATTTGGATGTAACTTTGCCATGGAACATCCAATTACCAAATGCAAGGTGTCATTTTAAAGCTTTATCTATAATCTTTCAGATGAGATCAAAATTATTTTTAATTTTGGGACCCTTAAGGTACCTAACGATATGACAGGTCACATATATTTCTTTTTGCCTTGATGGAAGTGTACTGCCCTACTGACTGGAATTTACAAAGTTGGATTGGGGATGATTTAGTGTTTTATTGAATGATCAATTATTTTGAAAATTTGTTAATTTCACACCTCATTTCTCTTTACTATTTTGTAAGGGTTGTTGAGCTTAATTATAATAAAAGTACCAATTACTTTCAACACCTATAAAGTAATTCACACAACATTGAACAATTGTTGAGAACTGACCACAGCATTTGTAACAATATGAAAAAATTGATACTTTTGTACTTCATTTTGAACGAAATATTTTGAATTTTTAGTTGGCAGCATGAAATGAAAAAATATAATGGTTTTGATTATATATGTATTGTATACTCAATTTTGGAATTTAGCTAACTTGTGGACAGATAAATATTATACCTAAAGCAACTACAAGTCACATTGATGAAAACATCCTTCACTTTTGCTGAATTTTTATGGGACCAGTCCCTTAGGCTTTTTGTCCCTTGGAAGGATGACAATATGTCTTTAAGTAATTACAAATATCAAAATACTGCATACTCCCATCGAGCCAAATGAACATCTTTAGTAACAAAAGTTCCAAGACTCTGATATGGCCAAGAATTGAACCTGGGCCTAATTCGTATGTCTCAAGATTGCTTACCACTACACTTTAATGCTCCTGATGTGAGTCACACACAAATTTCAAGATGTGGGATAATTGTATTTATTAGTTAGCTTACTTGGGGTACTTAAATTAGGTCATCACCTTATAAATGTTTGTTATGGTCCACCATTTCTTTTATTTATACTTCTCAAGTTTTAATTGTTCGTAGTGTTAAATTTATTCAATTCCTGGTTTTTCATTATATCAAAGTATTTAAGATATGCAAGTTCAAGTTCTCATGGCACCACATTGGTCACTACTGCTCTTGATATACATCAGAATGTATATTATAGATACTGTATAGAATAAAATCAAGTTTATTAAACTCAATTTGATTTATTTTGACACATAAATAAATAAAAATTAAAAGTTATTGGTAATTAACTATAAGAATTTATCTTAAATTTCTCTAAAAATAAGGTACATATACTGGTAGTATCAAACACGGAAGGTTACTGCACACTTTCATTTCTTTGGCAGAGAGATCATCTTTCTGTAAATTTGTACCTCTGGGAAAATGTTTAAAAGAAGAGGATTTGTCATTTTTAGACAATAATAACTGCGCACCATCTTCTTTGAGGTCATTGTGTGAATTCTGAGGTGATTGTTTTGGACTGAGGTATTTTTCTGAGGGACCTGCGCTCCATCAGAAAAATACCTCGGTCCAAAACAATCACCGACGAATTTACACCATGACCGAAAAAACATTTTTAATGCCTTTTAAGTATAGTTTTATGAAGAAATACTTTATTAAACTTATTTCTTATATAATAGTTTACTTATCCCTACAAGAGAATTTACGAGGGTCATTCAAAAAGTTCTACCTGTTGTATCATAACTTTTGTTCTAATAACGGCAGATACTTGAAAATTGGCAAAAATATAGTTAAGAATGTGTCCTACATATTGTGCAACAATCATATTAATATATTATCTAGATTTCTGTAAGTATCATTAAAACCACAGAGAGTTTCGTTATACCGGAAACGGTCAAAATATGTTCAACATTTTTAAAGTGGCTCAAATACAGTTAATTAAAAAGGCCATAATATAGCCATGCAGTATTGCTATGCAGAAAAAATATTATAAAGCATAAGAATGAACATACAATTATGCGGGATGATTAAAAAAGCTGACCCAAACTGCAAATAATGGCAATTCACAAGGATAACAATAATAGGAACAAATAGCCCCTCCAGCAATAATATTAAAATCACCAAAGACACAGTTTACGAAGAAATCGACCTGAATAAAACGAGATACAAAATGGCGGTATTATGAAGCTTTATATTTATAATGTTTTCATGGTAGATACCAAGGGCAACCAAATTCAAGTTTTTGACTGAAAAATGTGATGTAGTAGCTTTAACTGTTGCCTTTTACATAAATACGGACTTGGAAAAGTCAGGCTACAGATAACACACTATGCTAATATTTGTTAACCTGAGAGGGTACAAGACATCCTTTCAAATATTGGGATTCTGGGTAATTTCTGTCTGTAACAAATTTACTTTATCAGTGTGACGAATGACTTGTTGGACTGTTAGGTACACTTTCATATCAAATTTATTCTGTAAGTTACATAACTTTTGGGTTTACATATAGTTTTTCATGCATAAGCTGCACATATAATTTCAGAAGAAATGTCATTAGATATTTTACCGTTTCCGGTGTACCCTAACCTTACTGTGGTTTTCAGGTAACCTATAGAAATCTAGAAAAGATATTGATATAATTGTTACACCATGTGTAGGTGACATCCTTAGCTATATTTGTGTCAATTTTTAAGTAGCTACCTTTAACAGAACAAAAGTTGTGATATAACAGGTAGAACTTTTTGAATGACCCTCGTAGATCAGTCCAGGAATGACGATCATCACGTAATATGATAAACGTGCGTGTGTTGAGTGCATATGCGCGCTTGATTGGCATTATATGAGAATTAGCATTCAAATTAACGCTAATGACACGACATACTTGGGTCATTATAAGAAGTCATTGTTACCTGATAATGACCGCGCAGTTGCTTGCATAGGAAATAATCTTAATAGATACGATAGATCACGCAGGTTATTAATATTATTTAAGGACATTGTTTTGATTAAAATCTGCAGCAAACATTTAGTTGTATGCGGTTTTGAACATTTCCAAAGCTACATCAAAAAATATGGGTCTACCACTGTCACTACACATTTTTGTTTTGTTGCCAATTACGTATCAAACACAAAATAACCGAGCATACTGAAAACAAGAAAAAGATGTACGACTAAAACGCCACAGAGCTCTGGAAATGGTGGATGTGTGACCTTTGTGAGACCTATAGATAAAAAATTGACCTCATATGTCAATCCATATTTGCAAGTAGAACAAACCTGTTGAATTGTACTAGCAGATATAGATTTTTGTCAATCGGAGCAGTTAAAAATTTGACCTTTGACCCCATTGATTGTATACCAAATAATTAAGAACATCTATGGGATGTCCAACACTTAGCCTCTGACCCACCTAGTGAGACAACGCCAGCTGAGATCCTAGAAGAAACTGACTCACACTCCTATTCGGGCGTCGACATCACCAACGATCTCAAATGGGACAACCATATTAATCAAATAACAGCCAAGGCTAGACGCGTTCTTGGTGTCATCCGCAGAAATCTCCTTCCCTGTACTAAAGATCTCAAGGCTACTGCGTATAAGACTCTGGTGTGTCCACACCTCGAATATTGTTGTTCGGTGTAGGATCCCCACAACCAGGGACTCATACTGAAATTAGAATCCGTATAGCGTCAAGCAGCAAGATTCGCATGTCGTGATTATGATAGATATAGCAGCATAACCACAATGCTAGAATCTCTGAAATGGGACTCCCTCCAATTAAGACGATGTGTTGGTCGCCTAACTCTCATGTGCAAAACTGTTCAAGGTCAGGTTGCCATACCAGCTGAACCACTCCTCACCCCAGTTACCTGTTCCACCCGCCGCAACAATAGTAAAGCCTTCATCATACTAAGAGCAAATAAAGACTGCTACAAGAACTCTTTCTTTCCCAAAACCATCAACGTGTGGAATATCCTCCCAGAGACTATTGTTAATCTACAAATACATGAAGTGTTTAAGGAGAATGTTTTCAACCACTTCACAACATCTCAACCTCTCAACTAAATAACATCAAGCGCACTCACAACCCTTCTCGTTTTGTTTCAACTAATATGGAGTGTTGCGGAGTATCTATCAAAGTTAAAGTCAAAGTGAGATTTCATGGCCACATTCTCTGGATGCCAAAAGAAAAACCAGCTAGAAGATCATAGGCTCTATGTTCCAACCAATGGTTCACACACTGTATAGCTTGTCTATTCAATATGCAGTTATGGGGAGATAACATAAGAACAATGCAGGAACAAAAGATAGAAATCTTGTGGTGACCTGCTCTGGACCCGCTGGATTATGATGTGCGCTGATTAAAGAAAACTTTGTTGCACACTGGTAGAGCTCGCTCTCGCTTCGGTGTAGTAGGTTCCGGGTTCAAGTCCTGGCAAGAGCATAGGGATTTTTCGTTGGCCGATTCTGTTCAGTATCAGAATGGCACACCATCCTGCTGTGGCCAGACGTGTTGGTGAAATACTGTTAATACTTCCCTTTCACCAAAGCAGCTAGCCAGTCGCTGTACGTTAATTTGGTTTTCTGATTCCATACCCGTCTTTGTAGGCTTCCTCCAGGTACTCCGGTTTCCTCCTACATTTAAAAATCGGACTTCTTCCCATTAATTCCATGTCGCTCTCCTGGTCAGTTGTGTGATTGGCGTCTGTAAGCGACCTGTGGAGCGCTGCGGCTGACAGCAGCGCCTTGAGACCTTAGGGTAATAAGCCTGCAGTATAAATACCCTCGATTATTATTGATGTTATTATTATTATTTTTATTAACTTATATGACAATTTGTTGACTAATTGATTATGTTATATAGTCTGGGTTACTATTGCAGCTGATGGGTCAAACCATACAATCAGCTCACAGCAATTACAAAATGCTTCTTTGGTGTTTCCCTTTTTTAGCGGGGAATTCAGATTGATGCCATCATGCAGCTATGTATATAATGTGGCCCAGTTACTGTGGGAGTTAATCCAAGTATTATGTCACTTCAACTGTGAATTGCATGATATCGTTTGGAGTTGGAACTGTTTATATCAAAATCGGCGCTTTTACCATGGAGCCTTATGTGACGTCAAAGTTACATGGGTTAAATTACATGCACTCAAAATATTTGGCAGATTGAACTGTGGCCAGGGGAAAGAAAGAAAAGTATTGCTGATCCAGAACATATTGCCATTGACGGCAGTTTAATCTATATATTTATCGTCATAGCTGTTGAAGTTATCTTCTAGCCCGTCCCTTCTGTAATAATAAAAAAATGTAACCCCTTAAGGTTCTACACTACTAAATGCCTTTCCTATTCTTTTATATGATAAAATGGTCATTTCTGAGGCTGTTTTTCTCATATTTAGAATTCTTAGATGAATAAATGGGCATTTATGGGGTGAAAGTACAACATGTATCCTACAAATAGTCAAAATTTCAGCATACTGTAAACGGGCAAATTTTCGCGAGGGTTTAATTTCCGCGAATTTCGCGAGTCAACATCTAACCGTGAATATAACACCTCGCGAATACATTCATTTTATGTGTAGGTCTATGTACTAAAGCTTTGAAACGCTAATTTAACAAGCGCGGAAATGTCGTGATTGTCTGATATCGCGAAAAATTCTGCTCGCGAAAATATTCCCGTTTACAGTAGTATTACCTGGAAAGTTTTCATTTTTCGAAACGCTGAACGTAGTAATGCAGGCTTGCCAACTAGTACGATTTTATCGTATTTGTTACGATTTCTACGTTTTTAGTCGGCAAAAAATCGTATTAGTACGATTTTTGCATTTCTGACAATAAAAAGAACAGAAAAAATACAAGGAAAAGTCGCCAATATTAATGCTCTTGTGGCGTATATTTGGGCCAAAATCTCAAAAAAGCCGTGAATAAAGACTAGAAAACTCACTAAAGCGGTGGTCACAACCCGTCGTACGTGCACGTACGTGCTGTCTGGGTGCAAAACCTAGGAAAATCGTGCAAAACGTACGTTGTCGGTACCGGCTCGGTACCGATTTTGGAGCACGCAGACACGACGTAGCATTTTTAGTCCATGAGGAACTTTTTCTGCGTTCTTGCTACGTTTTTTCCACACGTACGATGGACGCACGTGCATCGTACGAACATCGTACGTGCAACGTACGAATTTCCTGAGTCTGATACTTTTTTCAGCAGTCACGTCTTCTACCGACGACGCACGATGCACGTGCGTGCTCCGCACGTTGAACGTACGTGCTCCGTGCCTACTCTGTCATTGACTAGGTCAACAGTTCATTGAGCACCAAGAACTTACGTTCACCGTACCGAGTCGGCACGTGCTCGGTACCTAAAACGTGCGTTTTGCGCTCTGATTTCGCACTGATTTGTGCAAGATATATAAAGCTGTCAAAATTGTATCTCCAAAATGCAAAATATTCGAGCAAAGATGAAATCAGTTGTAGCTGTAGCTCCAAACATGGCTATAATAAACTTAGAGGCCTTAACATAGCTAGCTATAGAGGCTTCAGAAAAACGACCGATAGATGAGATAGTCGAAGAGGATAGGAGGAGCGAAACAGATGGGTCGGATCACGGGGAGATAGAGATAGGTTCATAAGGAAAAGGCATAAAATGATAAAATCAACTGCTTGTTCTCGCCAAAGAGAAAAGGAAAGGAGCACCTAGCTGAGTTCTTCTCTGTCAACTCGGTGTTCTACTATGAAATTAGTCCAGGTTACCAAAAGCAACTGTCCCATCTTCTTCTAGATCAATGCACGAAGCCATCATCGCCTTCGTTCATCTCACTGTTGTCTCTCCCTCTATCCAAACAATGTATTATTAACGATTAACATAGGAAGATCATGACTTTTTATGACTGTAAATACTTTATTTTAAGTCCGATTTATCAATCAAACGCATTTTAAATGAAGCATTTCTTATACTATATAATTATAAATTATTAGGCTTTTGGTAATTCGAGGAGTCTCTCTGAGCTGGAGCTCAGCGAAGAAATTGGATCGATTCGGATGTATCCGACAAAGTCATCCTTGCAACCTATCTCTTGGAACAACGTTATACAGCTCAAACTGCCTCTTTCTCTCAAACCATGGTCAAGCCATAGAGGGTGAAACACATCAATACCTTCATCGGCGTACATGTTGCCTCTCCCTCCCCAGTATGAAAACAGCAACTGTTTAAAACTAAGACTTAAACCTATGGAGACTTGTTGAAATGACAAAACGCGTTGGATTTGAAACCACGTCTAATAGATTAAAACACAAGGGTCTCGTGTGCTTATTAATTGCTTTCTAAGTCTTTTGTCGATTTATTTTTTAACCCTCTAACCAAGCCTGTTTTGTATCAAGTCTAACCAAGGGTTGGGGGGGGGGGGGTTGTTGCAACCCACCACCTTAAATTTTTAATTTTTAAATTAACTAAATTTCATCAGAAATTTTTGCAAATAAAGATGGAAAATGATAATTCTAACATGACCTGCAAGTTTCAGCCTCATAGCATGCATACATTTTCCAAAATGGTGACTTAAAATTTTCCAGGGTTTTCCCCACACACCCCAACTTTGACAGCCTACCCTAACCCCAACTTAGGTGGTACCCCCTAAGTTTGTTTTTAAAATGACCGCAAAGGATGTAAAATGATTCCCAAATGCCTGGAGTCGGTTGTTTTTGCGTTTTTATGCTGCAGGGAAGAATCCTTTAGGGGGTTGCATACACCACCACCCTCCTTGGTTAGACGAGGGTTAATCTTATTATTTTTGTAAATACAGGAATTATATGGAAATAAGTCTTTTTGACAGTCTTATTTTTAATCCTATTTTAACAAGTCCATGAGAC
>JXSR01S075431.1:167257-186552 GCA_000969725.1 Ophiothrix spiculata | reverse complement strand
TTGAGTACATTTTTTGAATATGAGACCTATGCAGGTTTGATCAACTTTTGCCTGAAATGAAATATTGTTTGATCGCATTGTGTAAGATTGAAAAAATTAGGGTAGGCAGGGTTTTATTTTTAGTAATTAACATCCTGTTTCATGCTATGTTTGATACCTAATTATTCCATTTATTTTTCCAAAAGCATTCAATTTGGGGGTTTGCATGATCATATCTTTTTATAATTGTTATCATTTTTAAAGAATTGTAGTGATTAATAAGATAAGGTTCAAAATGACAATTGTTGTTGACCTTTATCAAAATTGTGGAAATCTGTAGACTTTTTGTAATCATGCTATTTCATGATTTTGTCTTTTTATGAAATGTTTCACCTGTGTTTTCCAGTTGATAAAACATATGTGAAAGTTGTGGTACACCAAAAACTGCACCTGAACTATTTTCACGACAAAATCACATTCTCCATGTTTTCATCAACACTGGAGTGCATGGTAAATCATCATATCAGTGACTATATTTGTTCTTTTTAATGTAGGTTTGTGATGAATGGTCACATATGAGGGTGTATTTGCCCGTTTCCATGGATGCATTTGATTGAGAATTTGGTGTAATGGATGGGTAGAATAGCCCTGAAATGTTCAATACAAAAGTACCAAGTTAGGTTCATTTGAAGATAAATATCATTAAGCACCACATAACTCTTTATCCTCAAGGAAAACGGTAGTATTGATGGATATTAAAATGAATAGAGAGATCCTTATACTTTAGAACACACTCATGCATGACATTTGTGGGAATAAAGTAGTGCAATAATGCCGATATCATTGCCTGGAGTAAAGTAGTGCAATAATGCAGATATCATTGCCTGGGAATAAAGTAGTGCAATAATGCAGATATCATTGCCTGATCCTAGCTTGCTGTGCAACTAACCATTTTGCTTTCAGATGACAAACTCAGCAGGAGAAGCGCCCCCACCGTTGCCTGCTAAAACGTACCAAAGACCAGGAGAGCTAAGCTTGAAAAAGAGTCCAACCAGCGGACCGGCACCACCTGTACCAACAAGGTTACCTAGCAACAAATCTTATTCTTATGTGATGATGACGTCAGGCCCTGTTCCTCCGCCTCCTCCTCCGCCACCTTCGCTTTAAGTAGTAGTTTCATAGGTAGGCTTTGCTTTGTGTATGTAGTTTTGTTGTGCACTAACATTACATTATAATCACATCATTTGTTTTTGTGTAGTAAATGCATGCCACCTTTAAGTAGTAGCTACATACGTAGGCTTGGCTTTGTGTAGTTGCATTGCCACTGCATTTTAATCACATCATTTTGTTATTATGTAGTTAAATTGATGCACCTGATTGTTACTCCATTTGTTTCAGCATAAAAAAGTTGACCTGAGGTCATTTCAAGGTCATAGCCATATCTTATGAATTCTTCACCCTAGGTGGATAAAAGTTGTACCATGGAAAGCTCTTGAACCAAGGTCAGGGTCAGTTGGGATCAAAAGGTCACTTTAGGTCATTACATGGTGAAACAGTTGACCTTAGGTCATTAAAAGTCATTTCAAGCTCATAGCAATATCTTATGATCACTTGACCCTACATGGAGTAAATGTGGACCTTGGATGGTCCTTTACCCAAGGTCAATGTCAATCAAGGTCAAAAGGCCATTTGCGGACAAATTTCCAAAATGGACAAAAAGTTAACCTCAGGTGATTTCAAGGTCAAAAAATTGACCTTAAATCATCCGATGTCATTTAAAGGTTATGGCCATAACTTGTGAACCCTTAACCATACATGGACGCACAATTTCTTAAATCTGTGGTCCGACATTGACCAAACAATCACCAGTAAGGTGACCATTTTTGGACAATACATTTTTCTGCTAAAAATCCTTTACGAACCACCATCAGGCAAGATGTGTGGTTCACGAACCAACTTGTGTTATTTCCCAATGACTTTGAATTTACTTGTAAAATTTTGTTGACCTGACCCTGAAATTTAACCAAAACCCTATTGCTTAAAATTTCTAAACCTATTGCTAACCCTAAACCTAACTCAAACCCTATATCTAACCAATATAACTTACCCTAGAAACAAATTCTAAACAAATGATGAGTGGGTTTGAAATGAGCAACATTACCTAATGTTGAAAAACCCTTCTTTTGTAGAAACATACTATTTGTATGGTGTAATCCAAAGTTAAATCTAGATGGATTTACCAACACAAATGAACTTTCATTCTAGATGTGTTTCTAGAATTTAACCCTAGAATTGTGCACTGATATTCTGACCAAATTGTGGGGAACAGACTTATGACTCACTCTGCAATCTGCATGATGCTATTTGAACAGGATGCCATAAACATACAGGCTTTTTATGTTGATTTGAATATTTATTTTGCTTCAATTAACTCAGACATGAGAGTCATTGAACTTTGTGCTTAAATTTCATCTTTATATCACATACTTGTAAAGAATGCTTTATATTTACCACAGATATACTTTAACTTGTGAAATGACATGCATTCTGGAAGTGATATCATATTAGTTTAAGTTCTCACAAATATGGTTCCCAACTATTAAAACGTCTCATGGCATCCCTTTGATATTCTCGCACAAAGGAAGTCACACAAAATAAAATACTGCATATTGCATTGTATTTTGATAATGTGAGACAAGTGATCGATTTTTAGCGTAACTTAAACTCATGTCTAGCCATGGGATGTTGCAGTTCTTCACTCTTTAGTTTTTTTCCCTGTTCCACAAAAATGTTTTAAGTAATTTCTTTTGCATCCTTTGTGGTTTGATAATTTTTATTTTTTAAAAATGGATCTACCACGTAAAGCGAGATACGGTAGGTCACCAAAGTTGGTATTGGGGGGTTGTTGGTACCCCGTAAAATTTTCAGATGCCATTTTGAAAAATATCTGCATGCTATAAAGCTTAAACTAACAGGACATGTTAAAATTATCATTTTCTTTTTATTATAGCAATAAACCTAATAAAAATCTGATATTATAACTTTTGTAGCAAAATTTGGACTTTGAGGCCATTTTTGCTGAAAATCATGAATTGCAGATCAGGAAATACTCTTTGACGCCATAATTAGGTAAAACCTTGGCCAATTTTAATGATCTAGGTATCGTTGGATTGGGAGGACCGTTCCTTCATCATTTGGTAACAAAACTAAACCAAGTTCATATAAGATCTCATTGTAGTTCTTGATTGATAACCATGTTCTGACATCATTGCATCCTTTCTCTTTGCAGCTTGTTGGTAGCAAATCTCCAAGTACTATTCGACGTTCTTCTGCTGTAAGGAGCAAAAAGTACAACCCTGCCGACCGCAAATCTTGGGCTGGGGGCTCATCTACACAGCTCTAATATTATATATAGCGCAAAGCTGTTGCCAGCTAAGTATAATTACTCAGCAGATGTATAATTACTCAGCAGATAATTAGGTGTTTGGTCTGTCCACAAGTCTTTCAAACAGCATGTGTTTTAACACTGGCTGATATTTTCTAGATATTTAAGTGAAGCTATGTATTTTTAGATTGTATTTGCAAACATTATTGTTATTTCTGCACAATAACTGTTACAATTGAAGTGTATTCAAAAGATGTATTCAAATGTATGATTAAGGAGGCACACCAATAATTCAGCTCCCATAGGGAATACGTGTAAATATATGGTATTTCAACAGCCCATTTCCAGCCTTTTGGGCAACATTTACTAGCCGTGACACCTATCAATGTACTCAGAATCAATATAATTTTAACATATGTTTTAATGTTGGGTGGTTTTTGTGATTAGATTTTGCACTTTTGGCCCCAAATGGGGGCTATCACTGTTTTTGACCCGTTTTAACCCTCCTAATGCCATTCAGGCTCTTGTGCATATGATGGGACTAATTTTGCCGTAAAAAATGTAAGATTCATTATTGATGCATCAAAATGAACATGTTGGCTCTAAACTTTTCATGTTTTAAAAATCACCAGAGAGCCAAAGATAATCTCAAATGAGTCCAAAACATGGCCCACATGCATGCACTTTTAGGGACTATTATCCAACATCCTACCATTTAGTGATTTACTGGTGTGCTCCTTTAATTATCATGGTTTATAAATAGCAGGGTATTTTAACAATAATTAGAAGTAGCAGGATATTCTACTAATAGTGAGAGCTCCTTTCTTGAGAGCCTTTTATTCCTGTGACCTTTGGTAATATGTCAGCCTGTGGATATCTTAGGTGAAGTGAATTCTGATAGCACCGTGTGCTGCTGGCCTTCATTAGACAATAATAACTGCGCCCCATCTTTTAATTCAGTCATTGTTTAAAGTCATTGGTGTTTGTTTTGTGTCTTGGTACTTTTCAAAGGGCAACATGACTCAACTGGTATGATATCGGTGAAAAAATAGTCAACAATGCATATCAACCTTGGGAAAACACCCAATGAGCTATAGCATGAGATGAGCTAGACTAGTGACTGATATCTACAGCCCAAGCTTCCTTTACGCGTCATATTTCCTGTTTTCAGACAGCCATAACAAAACTTGCCGTATAGTATCAGGGATGGTAAACCAGGATTTGTTGAGATAAGGCCAAAAAAAATATTTGTTGTGTTGCCCTCAAGTGGAATTTCTAAAAAACTGAGTCGGTCGGTCAGAAAATAATTTTTTTTATATTGTTTTTTTTACCATGTCAATGTCTAAAGATTTATGTGTGTCTTGCTCTAAAGAAATGAAAGAATGTCACAAACAAATCTCATGTAAATTATGTAAAAAGTTTGTCCATAAGAAATGTACAAGGTTAAAACCACACATACTGAAAAAAAATTGTTTAACTGAATGGGTGTGCTTTAATTGCAAACAAAATGCCAATTCCAATTCACCTGACTGTAATAATGACATTGAAAAATTAAATGAAAATGTTAATGTTTTTGAAACCGACTTCGAAAAATATGACAGAATGTTATTTAATCCTTTGCGCTATGAAAATATGACAAAAGCAAAAGATGAAAATGTCCTAAAGAACTCCCATATTGACTGTTCGTATGTAAATATTGAAAATCTTGATGCTAATGTCTCAAACAGTAATGTAGATTTTACACTACTTAACCTGAATATTAGAAGTTTGAATAACAATTTTGACAAATTAAAAGAATGTTTGAAAGCTATAAAAAACAATTTTTCAATAATTGGATTAACGGAAACCCAACTCAAAGATAAACCACATGACTTTTTGCAACTACCAGGATACACTTTAGAGTACGTCAACCGAGTTGGACGTAACTCTGGGGGAGTATGTATGTACATTAGTAATGACATCAAGTACAAAATAAGGAAAGAACTACGTATAGCAAATGGTAATTTTGAATCGTGTTTTGTAGAAGTAGAAAATAATAATGGTCGAAATATTATAGTAGGAGTTATATATAGGTCCCATACGCCAATTGATAATTTTAACTATGACATACAAAAAGTATTTCAAACACTAAATAAGGTAAATAAGGATTGTTACTTACTAGGTGATTACAACATAGATTTACTGAAGGATGAAACACATAGACCTACAAGTGATTTCCTAGATTTGGTCTATTCTCATAAAATAACGCCCACAATTATAAAACCTACTCGTATTACTGAAAGATCGGCGACAATAATAGACAATATACTAACCAACTCAAATGATGATGTTATATAAACTAATATTCTAGTAACTGATATAACCGATCATTTTCCTACCATTCTGTATAAAAACTATAGTAATCTGAAACAAAAAAATAATACCAACGTCAAATTTATGTATAGAAGAAATCAGAGTGAAGATAACATTAATATGTTTAAAAATAGACTTTCTCGTGTTAACTGGAATAATACATTATCTGGAAATGATGCTAATGAAAACTATAATAATTTTATCAAGAAATTTGATGAACTGTATGATGATTGCATTCCACTTAAGAAAATTAAACCCAAAAGAAGGAAAACTCCTATATCCCCTTGGATAACAAAAGGTATTTTGAAAAGTATTAATAATAAGAACAAAATGTACAAAAAATATCTCTTGAATCCATCTGATGATCTTAAGCATAAATTTAAAACATACAGAAATAAATAAACAACCTTATTAGAAAATGTAAAAGAGAATATTTTTACAAGAAATTTGAAAATACTAAAAATAATATAAGGCAAACATGGAAAACCATAAACGCTGTAATAGGAAAGGGAAAAACTAATCAGCAACAAAGTAGTTTCAAAACAGATGATGGTAAAACAGTAACAAATCCAGAATCAATTTCAGAATCATTCAATGACTTTTTTGTGAACATTGGGCCAAAACTGGCCTCGAAAATTTCTCATTCGGGAAAAGATTACTTTGAATATTTAAATAATCCAAATGATAGTTGCTTTTTTATGAGGCCTGTCATTGCAGAAGAAGTTATAAAGATAGTGTCAAAGTTTAACCAAAATAAAAGTCCTGGCCACGATGATATCAGTAATTTATTTTAAAAAGGGTTGCACCTGTCATATCTAAGCCCTTAGCTGATATTTTTAATCTATCCTCGCAACTGGAGTTGTTCCAGACCAGTTAAAATTAGCAAAGGTTATACCAATCTATAAAAAAGACGACCCTGAAATCTTTTCCAATTATCGCCCGGTATCGGTGCTGCCAAGTTTCTCAAAAATATTAGAAAGAATAGTATTTAACAGATGTATAGATTATATTAACAAATACAAAATTTTAAATGATAAACAGTTTGGATTCCGTCCTCAACACTCCACTTACATGGCAATAATAGAATTAGTAGATAAAGTATCCAGTGCAATTGAAAAAAACGAAACTACAATTGGCATTTTCTTAGACCTGTCAAAAGCCTTTGATACCATAAACCATGAAATATTGTTACACAAATTAGAACACTATGGATTCCGAGGTGTTGCATTAGAATGGTTTAGAAATTACTTAGACAATAGAAAACAATTTGTGAGGTATCAAATGCATGACTCCAAACAAAATCAAATGTGGAGTCCCTCAGGGGTCAATACTGGGGCCATTACTTTTCATATTATATATTAACGATATTGTAAATACAACTTCTTTACTTGAACTTATTCTATTCGCAGATGATACTACTCTCTTGTTCTCACATCCAGATATTGAATCACAAATTGATTTAATCAATAATGAATTTTCTTAAATCTGTAACTGGTTCCAACCTAATAAACTCTCAATAAATGCAAGTAAGACTAATTACATGGTGTTGGGTACTAACTACAACACCTCGAAGTTTAGTCATAACAATACAGGCAGTAATTCCGATAACAAAACCTGCTTGAATATAACGCTTGATGATGTATCCTTAAATAGAGTAAGTTCAACAAAATTCTTAGGTGTAATAATTGATGAAAATTTAAACTGGAAATGTCACATAGATGCCATAACAAAAACAATAGCAAGAAATACTGGAATGATGACCAAATTGAAACATTTTGTTCCCGAAAACATATTATATTCTCTGTATTGTACGTTGATTATGCCTTATATTAACTACGGTGTTTTAATATGGGGAAATGCGTGCAAAATGTACTTGGAAAAAAATTTTAAACTACAAAAAGGGGCTATCGGGACTGTTACAAAAAGCCACTATAGAAGTCACAGTGGTCCTCTATTTTCTAAATATAATGTGCTCAATGTATATGATACGTATGAACTAAATCTTGGTATTTTTATGTACAAACACCACACAAACCTACTTCCACGTATCTTTTCAACGTACTTTACAAAGCATGATCAAACACACAGATATTCAACTAGAAATGCCTAGGATTATAGTATTAACTTAGCAAAGAAAAAAAATTCAAGTTGCGCTATCAGGAATTGTGGGCCAACCTTTTGGAACTCTTTGGACAAAAATATCAAACATTCAAATAATATCAAACTTTTCAAATATCGAATGAAATCAGAATTACTGAGCAAATATGAGTAGCTTTCTTTGGGGCATATCTTGTGTGGTTTATTTGATCGTTTCGTTTGTATTTCTTGCAATTGGTTTGTTGTTGTCATTGTTGTAACCTAAGTTAGAAGGGCATAATTAACTCAGGTCTTTTTGGCCTTTCAATTGTGTCCTCAATATCATGTTTTTGTTATTTTTTATTGTATTTTAAAAGTGTCTGATTGTTTGTACATGTAATTGATATTGGAATAAATTTTGACTTGACTTTGACTTGACTTGAAGCACCCAAAGTACCAAATTTGGTGCATTTTCTACTATTTTAAAAATATTTTCTCAAAAAACATCCAATTTGAGCAAAATTGGGTGCTTTTTTGTCAAAATTGATATTCCACCCGGCCATCGGAATACCAATTTTGTCAAAATTGGTTTCAAAATTCCCAATCTGAGAAAATTTGGGTGCTTTCCCTACCCATTTTTAAAAAAACGTTATTTTTGAATAGGGTTAGTCACTGAGGGCAACATAACAAATTTTTTCTTGGCCTAATAGTACTATTCAAGTGACCTTTGTTTCTTGAGAAGCTAAAGTGCAGAGACAGACAGTAAGCCCTTCAAGCACAATATCCCGACTTTACGCCATCAAGCTTATATGTCAGGGGATCTGATTCCTAGAACTGGAAGGAAACCAAGTCCAGCCTATTTCTTGGCTTGTTACCAGTCACCATAAGCCATTCATATCCTGTTTTGTCTTGTTACTTAGTGGAAAACTGGATTTTGACTTATATTTGAGACACAAAAAACTACAATGTTAGGTTTAAAACATTTCATGAACATGTGAAATATAAGCAATCCAACATAATCTTATCAAACACAAAGATGATACTATTCAAAAGGTAACTTTAACCTGCAACCTTTATATCCCATATTATATCATGATCACAGTGATTTGAGCTGTGCAATAGATATAAAACAAATATTGAATGCCTATGCATGTGCAATAGTACAAAATATATCCGCCTCGTGAAATAGAAAAGTCCAAATTCAACCTCATGATATATTTTGTACTATTGCACTCTCATGTTCGCCAATAGTGCGTCATGACATTTGTAGGTCCATAATACTACAAAATTGAATTGAACCCGATGAGCCGGTATACTGGCTCACATGTACATGTACCGTATACCCGATGAGCCAGTTTACCTGATGTTAGGTCGCGTGTCAGAATGATATGTCTGTCAACATGCATGGGTGGTTACAATTTTCAATGGTCTTAGTTATATTGGAAGACATCAATGAAGCTTGGCATGGTTGATGGGTCATTTTGCTCTTATTTACTCGACAGATGTTAACATTTTCTCATATTTTCATAAATTTGATCACAACTTTCAAAAAAATGTGGCTTCAGGCCTGTGTGGCTTCGCCCATAGATTACAACGTAAATGTTGAATATGTTGGTGGACATAAATAGTGTTCTTTTGTGAATGCTGGTTTTTAGAAAAAATAAAGGCTATTGTAAAATTTTAAAAAAGGAAATCAAAATCCTTAAACGAGTTAAATTGTGTTTTTTAAATTTTGGGTTGGCCTGGGTCAGCTGTACAGATGCACGTGGAATGGCCAGAGTTCAAATGATATAACAAACATCAAGTTAACTGTTTGGTTACCGACCCAGCAAAAAAGGGACCCATCCATTTGCCAAATGCCCAAATTTTGAGTCGAATTTATACAAAAATTGAAATTGTCTGTGGAAGTTACGCTAATTTGGCACAAATTTAGGCTAATTTTTGTTTGAAATTTAGACAAAAATTCAAAATTATTGCAGAAAATTTTGAAAAACAGACCCATCAAAATACCACATTTTGTAAAGAAAAAGGACCCGTTGGCATACCAGACAAAGTGATTTTGCTACCCACGTTTGTGGCACATCCCCATTCACTTCTGTACTAAGAACCCCTCCCGGGAGTAATGACTTCAAATGCTACTGCAATGAGTTACAAATATTTGGAATGCAGTGAGGATTTCAGATAGGCATGCAGGCAGAATCCTGATCCATGGAAGTCTGCTCTGACCGCATTTGCTATTTGAAAAGTTACACCCAAGATTAAGAGTTAGGATTTCCTTAATTCAAAGAATTCTTGACGATTGTTTCTATACTTCATACAATGTATGTCGTACTTCTGTGAGATTTTCACAATTCACAGAATTATTTTGCATAGATTTTATTCGAGGTCACATGTTGTATATTGAGATACCTTATAAGGCAGTGTAGTAACAGGGTCCCTCAATTTATTTTGTTTTTCATGTTGTAATTCCTTTATTTTATATCATACATTATATTAAATTTGGTATTGTATGAGAGTCAAATTCAGTGATTTCTACGGAATTTCATGAATGCAGTAAATTAAGGTCTTTATATTAGAAGGACAGGAAATCTTAAATTAATTTTAATATCAAGTATCAAACCTACATCCTGTGCATGGGAGTGAAGCTTGATATTGAATGGAAGTAGATGCACTTGCACTACCGCATACTGTATAAGAGGTATATTTCCCGTTTCATTGATTTTCGGGCTTCTTGTGCTTCAGCTCGCTTTGCGCGAAAATAAGTGAACCGCAAAAATGCTATGTGCATACCGCTGCACATAAAAAATATCACAAGTGCAAAATGATTCCAAATTGACATGTGCACAAATATTGCTGAGCCCAAAAATAGTACTCTGATATAATACAGAGACAATTTGTAATATGCACATTTGACAATTGCATTAACCCTTTCCAGTCCTGAGGTATTTTACTCTTTTTGATGTCTAATAACTCAATTATCTCTAGAGGTGTTTAGTGTCTTTCATTCAAACTTCAAAATATCATGGTAAACACCTTAGGCTTTCAAAATGATTTGTTTTTAATATGACCTTTGACCTCATTTGATCCAATATGGCCGAAAAGTCCAAATCAGTTATCCCATATGGGATACAGGACTGGACGTGAAAGGGTTAATGGGTGTAATTAGCTTTAACAAGATAATCCCACTTTAGGGATGGCTCCCTTATCAAGGCCTATAGGAACCAATCTATTAATCATGTTGTATGGTTCAAGATGTCTGACGCGTGTGTACTTGACATATGAATGGAACAAACGTAAACATTGCAATCACGAGCAAATACCTTAATCTTATCCACGATCGTATCTGACACTTTAAGGAAGTTATTAATTAAGTAATTTATGTAGTGTCCTTGTGAGCATTTCCAGTGTGACTACACATTAAGAAAATACTAGTTTCCAGATATTTTTGAGTTGAAATGAAAGCTGATATTCTGCTGGGAGTTTAAGAAAGTCATGAACATATTAAATTTGCAAAAATCATGTTTGTGTTAGAATATGAGCTTTTTTGTACTGTAGCTCAAAATGAAAATGTTAACCTTACTGGATATTCGTTATGGATGGTCACAAATGTTGAAAATTATGTCATGAAAAATCTATTATTTAAATATGAAAAGGGTGTTGTTAATTGATCAAGATTCAAGAGCTTTTCTATTGTTAACATATATGTGATGACTCCCCCCGTATAGGTTGACTTTGCGACAGAACACTTTTCAAGAAACTGGTGAAAATAGGCAGCAAAAGATAAAGAATGATAAGAATTTCCAGCAGTTTTTCTATTGTAATATTTGATTGCCTTATTCAATTTCAACAAGGTGTCATTTAAAGCTTAGAAAATTCTGTAACAGATGAAATGATAAAATTAGACTTGATATCATCTGCAAAGTCCCCCCTTTCGGGGTGAGCCATCACATATAAGGGTATCTGGTGTCATTAATTGTTAAAGTTCAAGAAATTAGCTATTATTGAAATGTAAAAGGGTGTTATTAATTGTATAAACATTCTGGAGTTTAATTGAGTGTTACATTGTAAATCAAAGTTATTTCGTTGAAATAAGATGACAAGAGGCCGTGTAATAAGCCTATGTATGAATATTTGTGATACTAATATAGCAAAACTGATATATTTTCTTACTTAATTTTTGTGATAAATATCTATTATGCAAATATGTCTTCCAACTTTCCTTGTTATCGGGTATACTTTCAAAGATGATATGCACATTTGTAATACTAATATAGCAAAACTGATATATTTTCTTACTTGTTGGATAAATATCTAATTTGTAAATATGTCTTCCAATTTTTCTGGTTACGGGTAGACTTTCAAAGATGATGCGAAAATAAATAGTATTTTGGTTTATCATCAATATTTATCATGTCTTTGTGTACATTTTTAGGTCGTCTGGTAGAATCAGAAAGGCCTACTGCCAGCCTGATTTGGTGTGTGTCAGTCAGGTGCTTAGTGTGTGAAACATTTGTTATATACTGTGGTTGCCACTTTTTCAATCTACTGTAATTAATTCTTTCAAATTTTGTAAGAATCAAGTCTTCTTCATTTCAAAAGTATTACTAGTACTCAAAAGTCATATAACTTAAATTTACAGTCCAACTAATCATAACCACAAATAGTTCAAATAATTCAACAATTTCAACAAGTTGGTTTTCTGGAATAAAGTATATTTCAAATGCCATGAAAAAATAGACAAGATAAAATGCAATGTTTATGCCATATAGGGTGTAACAAATATGATACAATTCTAAACTATTACAGAATGAGATCAGTGCATTTTTCTCTTTAAATAAATAAAAATGATTTTTTTTTTAAGGGAAATATTCTTTTGGCAGCCATTTTGAAAGTATTGATTCTCAGCCATGGCTCCTTATCTCAAAACATCTAGGTTTAGATGTGATAACGTTTTTTAAGTCCAGACTTATTTTAACATTTATATGGCCACCACATAAAGGAAACATTAATCTTCCATTAGTCTCTTTGTGGCGGCCATTTTGGAAATAGAATTACCCGTAACAATATTATATGCATTGGTGATATTAATTTAAGTATTACAATTGTGATTTGATGTTAAACATCACATATATAAATTCTTTTATGTTTAAGTAGAGTTTTTGAGCAAAATTGATTTTGAAAATGCAATATTTTTAGAAACGACTACGTATCAATTAACTGTATGAAAAGTATATATAGTAAAAATTTCAGAGCTCTATCCCAAATCCCACAACTTTTGCACAAATCCGCTGGCCAAATAAAAAGAGAAAGATTTTAGTAATCTCTCAATTTGCCAAATAATTGAAGTCACACAATATCCATCGTAGTTCTCTGTCATATATAAAGCTATATAAATAGAAAATAGGTACAAAAACTTATTTACAAACAAGCACACTTGATCTTGATGATAATGACACTTTGGTTCCTACACATAATTTCCATAGCTAGACTGTCCCCAAGTCTCTGCTGTCCTTTCGTTGTATGTATGGCTAGACTGTCCCTAAGTCTCTGCTGTCCTTTCGTGGCATTCATTTTTAAGACACCCTGTGGTTCCTACACATAATTTCCATAGCTAGACTGTCCCCAAGTCTCTGTTGTCCTTTTATTGCATTGATGATAAAGACACACTGTGATTCCTACACATAATTTCCATAGCTAGACTGTCCCCAAGTCTCTGCTGTCCTATCGTTGCATGAATATAAGTCAGTGTCTATTGCGGTCAATGAATATCTATCTTTGAAGCTAGCTGGTCTCTTTTGGTCTCTCAGTGCCACTTTAATTGAATCCTCATCTGGTTTGTTTTTAGGAAACGTAACTTTATTTTCTTCCGACCTCCTTGTGTAGTCAGTCCTGCTAGCCTGTGACTGTTGCCTGCATGGATTTTCCAACTCCACTCGGGTACTTATAGCACCTCTGTTAACTCTTGTATCATTAACTCTTAATTTTGCATCCCGTTTAGATCTCCTGCTTTTCCAAACTACTGCACATAGTATGATGAAGACAATGGACCAGAATATGAACCCAACGATCGTGAGATTTGTCACAAACTTATTGTTGAGAATATGCTGCGTGGTTGTTATTTGTGAGATATGGGGATCTTCCCCAGGTTGTCCTACGACGTTGTTTGGCGATATCATGTCTGGTAACATCTCGCCTCCGGGTGAAGGATTTCGTTTCGTACCTATAACTGCATCCAAACCGGTTATGAGTGACCCAATGCTGTTTCCTGAAATTAGAAAAATGAAATGGAGAACTGTTAGACAAGTGTGCATAGGCAGTTTGTGCTGTATATGCAAATATAGTACATCTACAAATGTGACGAAATCATAGTAAAATTTAATCTCTAAATGTACACAAGTGAAAATTTCACTCCCCAAAAGAGTGAAACTCTTGTAAACCACTCAAAAACGAGTAGTTTTGAATGTTAAACAGCAAATATCCACTCATAAAAGAGTGAAAATCACAAAAGATTGAATTTCCACTCATTGAAGAATTAAATGCGTACAATGATCAGCCCAATGCATTTTACTAATTTGGATGTAACTTTACAACCAAACCAATAACCCAAAACAAGGTGTTTTCCATTTTCCTGGTCATTCTGAAGCTTAACATGTCAGCTTTCAGATGAGACCAAAAAATCATTTTAATTTTGAGATCCTTAAGGTACCTTTCGATATGGTAGGTCACATGCATCAATATTGAACATGTGATTCAAGGAGAGACATTTGAAAAATGTCTTGTTATTATGCAATCATCTTTATTCAACATTCAAATAACAGAAATCTACTCTTCTAGAGAGCCATACGGGCATTTAAATAACTCTTAAGACAGGCAGTGTTTAACTTTTTTCAAATGAAAAATCATTGTCCAAAAACCCTGTAAACATCTTCATTCAGAAATTTTTCTCATGGTGTCTAAGTTTTACCATGGTGTATAATATACACCATGAAAATGTCAATTTGGAATAACAATATACACTGTATATTGTTATTCCAAATTGACATTTTCATTCTATATTTTTCAGAACTGGGTAATGTTTTAAAAAATCAAGTTATTTTAACATTAACGACGGGCTTTTTCTCTTTTTCTTACTTATCCATGACTTACGATCATTATCAATACAGCTGTAAACTTGTGTTTTTAGAGTTGCTGATTGTTGCAAAATCTACATTTACCATACAAGAAGTTGAATATGTAGCTTGAAAAAAGAACCTCCTGTACAGGTGCCGTTGTCGATGTCTATATCATCCACTGCTATATCTGATCTGAACCCGCTACCTCGTGTGGCCTCAAACACAACCTGAGAAGCAATGAGAGTCATAAACATCGATGAGCTTCTATGGATAGCACACAGGAAATTGAATGCCTAAAATAGGTTTCAGTAAGCCGTAGGCCCCTACGTCACACACGTGTCACAACCGCTTTAAGATATGATAGGTTAATTATTACTGATTGTACTTCCTACAGCTTTCTGTGTGTAGCCTACAGATAGCACATGGCCTGCCACTTAGCTACTACTAGCCACAAGTTGAGTGGAGTTCAACTATCCACACCGTCACTTAGCTTACTGACTTAATTACTTTTAAGTTTTAGAAAGTACTGACTAATATCCCTAATCATTCTTGTTGAACTTGAACATTTATAGTAAAACAGACCATTATTGAATTTTTACATCTCCGGAGAAGTTGAAATCGGTGATAGTGTTTTGTAAAATTAAATCACTAAATCCTCGAAATTTAAGCTCCTTTGTTACCATGATACCAATCATTGGGGGGGACCAGGTCCACTTCCTCTGCATCCCCAGGAGTCTACCAACCCAACTTTCTTTCAAAAGGTTCATTTGCTCTCACTTTTTGACCTTTTGTTTTGTAGCAGGAATGTAAGTCCCGCATTCTTATTGTCCGGTTTTACATATGTGTCCCGTCATATCGAAAGGTACCTTAATACCGGTGTAATGAAATACAGCGTCCGTGTGACTGAAATGTCCTAGCTACTATAAAATTGTGTATAACGTACTGGTACATGTGCAATCAATAAATCATCGATTGCGATTTATTCCGTGTAGTTCAATTAGACCCGGACGCCTGGTCAGTCTCATTACACCGGCATAGTAAATTACGAGATACGGGCCATTGAAGCTGAGCATAGTCAAAAATCACTTCCAAGGTCGAATTTCTAATTTCATCAGAAACGTTACCTTTGAAGTGTATTCTATCATATTAATCAGGTTCCAACATCCAAAACATAAGACAAATGTTTTAAAAACCGAGATAAAAATCCTTTATCCATTCACGTTTTCGGAATCAGCCCGATACCTTTTACCAATTCGGATGTAAATTTGTAATCGAACATCCAATAACCAAAAGCAAGGTGTCATTTTAAAGCTTAGAATAAAATCTTTCAGATGAGACCAAAAAATCAATTTTAATTTTGCCGACCTTAGGTACTTTTCGATATGACGGATCACATATAGGGTAACAGCTCTCACACAACGGGGCACACAACATTTAGTTTGATTCACGCTTATGGTATATGGAAGGCGGACTACGCCATTTCAGGGGGACTAAGATTACTTTCACACTGGCCCGTTCGGGTGATTGCTAGTCGATACTATCATTTGTCCCAGGTCAGATTGATTACCCCCCACCCCTGCATCACCTTGTTTAGGCTTTCGCCAAGGAAACCCTACTTGGTACCAAGTACTAGCTGTAGTAAAGCTTCTCTTAAACTGGGCTCAAAGATGTTTTTAAATTCATTTTTTGAATGTTTGACAGATACCTGTAATTCGATATTACTTCTCAGGTGTAACACTGCCTCAATCCATTCGTTTCCCTGGTTCCCAGTAATACTCCATAGCGGTGCAGATAGTTTCCCGTTGTGACGCATGTAAACGCTCAAGCGGCCCGCATCTTTGCCAAACATGTGGTAGTAGAATTGGACACAGATTGATTTGGAAGCGGGGTACTTCGGACTGCTAAGACGAGCTGACGTCCATGCGTTTTGTCCCGATGATTCCATGTAGAGATAGTGCCCTGTATTGAAAAAAAAAACCATCTATGAATATTTCAGCAATTTATAGTGGTTCGGCATGTCAGTGGCCAGTTAGTCTTCAAATATAATGGAAATAACTAAGACTAGACTAGAAGAGATCTTCTTCAGGAGTTCTCAACTATAGTTCTTACAATGCGCCATAAAAATGAGAAAATTGTAGCCAATAGGCGCCATATATCCATAGTCCGATCCTAGGACCTTGATTTTTCCGTGTTACTATCCACAATAAATCCACTATCACATACCACTTTACTAGCGGCCCAAATAGCAGACTGATCGCCCCTCCTGGAAAAAGCCCTCCTTTTCGGGGTGGTAGTGAAGTGGCTTTCCAGATCACTGGACTTGGTAGTTCATGTTGGTTAGCAGTTTGATAGTGTCACCCGAAAAACAAGGGTTCTATTAATCGAACTATCATGACTATAATAGGCGCCATATATTCGTTTTCAGGGTGGCGGCACCAGTATTTTCAACATTGTGGGTCTAACTGGTTTTATTGTCAATTTGTGACCAAAAATCAGATTTCGGTGAAATTTTCAGACCACTGGGGCCGATTATAGGCCAGTAACATTTAGCGACCATCGCCAACTCCAAAAAATGATGGTATTTTAAACAATTTAGCGATCACATATTGCAGTTATCGGCAACATTTCCTATACAATGCACACACAACGCTCGTAATTGATGCATGACCCCGAGATATCTTGGATATAGGATGATAACTTACCAAGATCGCTGTATCAAAACTAACCAGCCGATTTTTTTCGTATACATTTACCATTTTGTTCCTGATTTATTAAGCTTTCATTAAGACCAAAGGATAAGCTTAACTAGGTACATTTTGTAACAAGACCCCGGTCAGCTCATTCGGATTTCCCACGCTATTCAGGTGTAAATTTCCTGTGCCAAGGAGTTTCGACATAACCACTTTCATTGGCCCACCACGCTCGCATCCTTTAAGCTATCAACTTCGTACACACATCATGAAATTCTCGTTCTCATGACACCATACTTATTAGCATACGATAATTCAAAGGACCTGATCGAGGCCATTGAAAAAACAAATAAGACACACCCCAAATGCTTTGTCGTAAATAGGTGTTGATTGGTCAGAATGACCGTGGCGGGTAGATACACTTGCGTTGTTTGTCAATTAAACCTGATAAAGATCTCCGACTTGGTTTAGCAATGCAAAGGTCGCGGTGTAGCATGCAGTGGGCGATAACTGCAATGTGATTTTTGGAGTTTTGCGATTTTAAATTGTTCAGTGTTCATTTTATTTTTCCATAAAACATACAAAACAATCAAAAAATGATATAAAAACAAGAAATAATCAGAGTAGAAACAACAAAAACTTGACAACACAATAATGGAGTAGAGGGGTTAGCGAAGGGACAATTGACCCTGAAGTAGGCCTATATCGTATACTTTATGACTATACATAATATACATATTAAACGCCTTGGCCGATTTTCATGTTTCTGGTATATCAATGGAACGAAGGGGAGTACCGGGTACCGTATCCTTCATATGGTATAAAACAACAAACTTTTGGCATCTCAATTTCATTTTCATAGAGGTGGTAATGTAGGAAATAGCTTCGAAGGTTAATTGGGGCTCATGAAACTGCTTTTGGTGCAATCTACACGAGACTGCAAATCCAGATGAATGCGCATCTCCGTACCTCTTTGCAGTAGACTGTTGCTACAAAGACGTCAGATCGGATCTGCTGTAGGCTACAACACTCTGCGTAAATGCGTAGACCCTATATGTAAGTGGACTACGCATATCTCAGATCTGGATCTCGGAGATGCACATGCATCTGGATCTACACTTCGTGTAGATTGCCCCTTAGTCGACGACATCATTTCACACTAGAGAGGTTGCGAAAATAGCGTTAAGGTACACGTAAACGTAAAGTCTATTGTTATTCATGAGAATACTCATGACCGTTCATTATTTCTAGCTATGGGGGGCCGGGTGAAAAGAGGGGGGTCCACATGTTTTTTGTCAAGCAAAAAGGGGGGCCATGTGGGGTTTTTTTTATCGTTGAAAGGGGGGGGCATGTGGTTTTGCAATTTTTATTGATCATTTTGACAAAAAATTTACAAAATTTGCGCGCTTCACGCGTATTTCACCATTACATATCATTATTTTAGCCAATATAATCAAATTTGTCTGAAAAAATTTTCGCGCGCTGCGCACATTATTTTTTTTTTAAATTCCCCCAGAAATGTGTCCCCCCTCAATTTAGCCACCCAGAAATGAGATGCTGGTGCTGCCATTGATTGCTTAATGTGTCTACTTCTCTTCCTTTACAAAGTTATTTTGTTGCCTTCAGAACCTTACCCATGATACATACCTGCTGAATTGTTTATGATGTTTTATAATCTAAAATACATTACAAAATAATTTG